>CM076578.1:1260318656-1260402540 GCA_034641835.2 Pinus albicaulis | reverse complement strand
CAGATCCCATACCTCATTTCGGTAAGAATTTAGTCTTAGATGCTTAGTTTGGCATTGATTTCTGATCTACTTCACCACCAGCTCTGAATCCCCAAACACTGTTAGGCACCCAATGTTAAGGTTTCTAGTAGCTTGTGGCCCTAACAACAAATATTTATATTAAAAAATGTTATTAGTGGCTTCAAAATCTAGTTTCAAGGAAGAGGAATCAGGCTGCCTTCTGGAGACACCAACAACACACCTGTCCCATTTCCTTCCTTGGAATAAGCACCATAAAAATATAACCTCCATAATTTATTGCACTCTAGTGATTTTTTATTTAGCTTGGTAGAACATTCCACCCGTGTTTCATCCATGATTTGATATTTTTCCTCGGACAACAAACAAGAGAGATCCTTCTCTTTACCATACACAAGAGCATTATTTGAATAGTCACTCCTTGTAACTGTCTTTACAAATATCGATTATCTATACACTCAACGCTATTCTCCACCAAACATAAGAATGGTAGCATATGTTAAATCGAGTTTGATGGATCCCCTAATTTTTGATCCCCATAACCTAGAAAAAAACAACCGAACCTTGCAATGATATCAACAACTACAATATCCATTACTACACTTTTCACTGGGATTTGAGCCAAATTTACCACCATGTCTTTATCATCCCCAAGAATTTTACTCTCTTGGAACCAAAGGAGTACAAGTATTTATATGATTTTGTTATTTTCATCCCCAACTGCTCTCTCCATAATAGACAATGGAATCAGGTTATGAGATGCTCCTGAGTCAAGCATACAAATATACAACAAGAGATCATGAACTACCAATGTAACATAGAAAGGGGTAGTGGAAGAGTCCTACTCCTAAACATGAGGTCCAAACACAACCATGGGTCTTTATTCTTGGAGGTTCAGGCTATCTTGCAGAGGGGCTATGGTGGGTGGACACATGAACTGAGATATTTGAGCTTTATAATTTGGATGTCTTGACAATTCAGTCAAAGGAACAAATATTTTGAGTTTTTCCAACTCTTTTTAAAAACTAAAAGCAAAGGGGATCTTATTAGTTTTTGCGGGATCTTATTAGTTTTTACAACATCAACAGGGTCTTTATCCTCATTACATACTAGATTGAATTGTGGCAAACATGGTTTTGTTTTGGAGGATTCAGGATTATGAGGGATAAGAACTAAGGACTCCTTTCTGTTTGGAGGGATGTGGTCAAGAGGATTTTTTCCTTTCTTTGCTGACTTAGGGGGACTTGAGGGAGGAGGTTCCTCATTTTGATCTTGCATTCTAGACCTTTTCCTAGAATACCTGAGATCATATTTTCTATGTAAGTGAGCCTGCATAAAGTCAACAAACTGTCTACAACAATTATCAATTTCACCATCATCTAGTGGGGGATCTAAGTCATCCCCTTCTTCCTCATGTGAATCTATATCATGTTCCTCATCAGAAAGAGAAGGGAACTGGTTTTCTTGAACTTCTATAGTTTCTTCAACATGCTCCTCAGGATCATCCTCTAGATACAAAGGGGATTGAATATGATCTTGTTGATCCTTTCTCTCCCTTTTCACGAGATGTAAGGGTGGTCTTCTATATTGAGGGTTGAAATTTCGGTTAGGAGTTGGTTGACTTTGTCAAGGAGGGTCTTTTTTTCCAACTCTAGTTTCACAAGCATGTTAGACAATTTTCTTATCAGTTTATTCATCTCCTCAATCTTATGTTCTTGGGTTTCCTCCCATGGCTCAAAAAAATTGCTTCCTCTTTTCCCCTCCTTCTATCACTATAATCAATTTTCAATTTCCATTTCCCAGTGCAAGTGAAATTTGCTTCAACTTCTAGAGCATTTATTTGAATTTGGTCTAGGGCATGAGACTTCCTTTCTCTAAGGGGAACCCAAATTCTAGTTCAAAAACCCCAACAAAAACCACTTTTGTAACACCGTGTGGAGGTTTAATTTCAGCAGGAAGACTATTATATAATATGTTAAATTTTTTTTTGAATTCTGAAACATCTTCATTACACTTTTTCTTCATTGTATTGAATTTAGTGAGGATGTACCCATGATCCCTTTTCTCTTCCCATTTCTGCATAAAATAATTCTCCATCTCCTATGAGGTAGTGATCGGAGAATTTGGGAGGGATTTGAACCATTTCATGGCCTCACCATCTAGGGACTGGAAAAAAAGTCTTAACACCACATCCATGTGTTCTACATTCATAATTTCTGCAAATGCAATGAAAGTTTCTATATATATTTGAGCTAAGATATCCTATTCTCTAGTGAATCTTGGAAAGAGTTTAAGATAATATTATGGCATATCATTTAGGCGCTGTGGCAAGTCTAGTGGAGCATATTTATTTAGGAGAAAGCGAGGGACAACCATGTTTTTCAAGGGAGGTTTTAGGAGGTTTATCATAGGGCCTTGTTGATGAGTTTTCTGAATTGCAGCTAACTAGATTAGGGCTGGAAAATTGTTGATGATCTATGTTGGAATATTTATGATAATATCTTTAACTTCCTTAGTTTCTAGGAAGTTATGAAATGTGAAGGGATTTTAAATGATAGAAGCTTCTTCGAATTTTAATTTTGAGTAAAATGGGCTAAACAATGCACAACGTTCCTCAAAATATTTTAAAACTTTGGAGCAAGACTCAGAGAAATTTATTACAACCTTCTGAGAGTTGGAGGTTGTCACTTCAATAAAAGAGTTCACAGGAAATGGAGTGACAAGAGTTATTTATTTCTAGAATCTCCTAGATATTATATTCTTAGGGTCAAACAAAGGAGGAGTTATCTGTTGTGAAGATTCAGAGTGAGTGTGAGGTCTTTTGAAAGACATTATGCTCAAAATGTGATTCAAACAATGGAGTCACCAAGGTGATAGATATTCAACCCACACCCCTTTCTTCTCACCTAACCAAAGGTTGCACAAATGTCGTACCGAGGGAAAATGTTCTTATTTTTCCACGAGAATGGTGCCATAAGATGTTGTAGATCCTAGAGACAACCTGTGGGTTGACGAGAGACCAATTCCTAGGACATCTTGATGAGTTATTGCAGGATATGATTGAATTGTTCACTTACACTCAATATTTAACTTGATTCTAGAAATAATTGGTTCAAAATATTATTTAAGAAGAGAAATACAAATCTAACTATAAAATAATACTCATAGAAGAATTTATGTCCAGATCCAGTGGAAAAAATTACATGAGTATGTAGTTTTATCAGTCATTGTAGTATGGGAGAGAAGAATTATGAAGGAGTGAAACCAAACACACAGGGCCTAGTAAAGAATCATGTACATCAGATTTTAGTAGGAAAGGAATGATATAAACATTCCGATGAAATTCTAATTTACATAGAGCACATATTAAGGATATTAATTTTTAATCAGTCATAAGCATCTTAGAACAACATTAGATATAGATGAATCCATTAATTCATAAAAAACATATCCAACAACTACTATTACATGTAATCTAGGAAGAAAATGAAGATATATGGAACAAACATAGATAAAATACATACTACAGCCTCATATGAGCTGGAATCACCAAAATATTTCATTAATCTTCAACAGGGAATACATTTCATTCACAATTTGTACAACTTCCTTCTTGAAACAAAATTTGGAACCCTTGGTTCTGTAATACAAACTATTTTTACAGGGCCTCAGGAAGAGAACCCTTTACAAAATATGTTTTCTTGGTTTGGTAGTGAATCATCATAACAGAAATATTAGCGTGCTTTAGTGGCACAACTGTACTATCCAGATCCTAAGTAACTGGAATTGAGTCTCCGAAAATAAAATATTCACATGAAACATAAAATATGAAAGTGTCATGATCAACACAATCAACATTATCTTTAATCACGATAGACCGATTCAGGAGGAAATGTCGTTGGGTCGATCATCTGGAGCATTGGAGGATTGTTGAATTGTTCACATCTTTGCCACAATGTTGGAGTTGGTAGAGGAGCGTGAGAGAACCATTGATACGTGATCTTGATATTTGTGAGCCCTACATAGTTCAACTTGGAATGAAGCAAGGTCTTCACCAATCCTAACAGTTGGAAATCTCGTCTCACATAATTAACCACAATTTTAACTTTCAAGGTGGAAGTTTTCTCATGAGATGAACCCACCATGATCTTGGCCTATAATAACATCTAACTGTATTGTTCCCATGAGATTAACACTACTACAAAATCCCAATAGTTTGGCAGCGCTAATATGACTCTCTTCTCAAACTCTGAGTTGAAGGTAGCCACATCTTTCAACACCATGTCTAGGCATTGTTCAGCTTTGGCTCTAACCTCCTCCTTATGAACTAATTTGGAGATATCCATGATAGAAGACACCATATCCAACACATATATAGTTCTAAAATCATTGAGTGGATTCTCATTTACATACTGGATGAATTTCTTGGCAATCAAGGAATTATTTTCACCTTCTTCCTTATCATCTAGGATGAAGAACTCATAGTCCTTGATCACAATATTATGCTCATCCATCAGAGTTATGTGCTCCAAGTTGCTTTTAATATTTGTTATTATGTCATCCCATACTAGTTTCTTAGCTTACAAGAGGGACACATTTCATTTAATTTTCCTTTCAGCTCAAATATCTTTTGATTTGATGCATGTAGGTTCTTACTGATTAGATCTGCATTAGTCCTGGTAGTATCGAGTTGATTTTATTTTTGTTCCAGGGCTCGCTAGGTAGTGTCTAAGTCCTTTTGCACTTTATTTATCTCCCCTTCCGAGAGTTGGAGCTCAGTGAGGGTCTTTGTAATTTGTTCTTTTTTATTCTGAGGGTTCTCAAGCACGAGCACATGACAAATGTGAGTTTCTATTCTCTGCTGAAAAGTCTGCTACCTGTTTCTTAAGAGCCACCACCTCATTTTTTTCTTTCTATCATCTATTTTCCAATATCTCTTTCTCTTCCTCCACCTATGAAACTTCCTTGGACATATGTTCACTGGTTGGCATCTTAAGATTGTTTCTTAACTCCTGAACCTCTGCTTGTGAGCTTTGGAGAATGGTCTCAAATGTAGCTTTATCTTTTGGATTTACCCCCAGCTTCACATCAAATCCTTGAAGTTCCCATTCTTCATATGTAGAGTTCTGGAGTTAGCTCTCTCCCGCTTTAATCTTTTTGCAGCCTTCTCCAGCGGCTTCTCGGCCTTGCATATGGTCATAACATTTCGGTTAAGGTCACTGTACAATATTTCTCCCACTTTCATATGGAAGTTGATCTTATCATGTAGAGGGACACTTTCCAATCTAAAGAAACATTCAGAGCCTTTAACTAGGATCCCAGAGGTAATTACTATTCTAGTGGGTGATGCAATGATAATTTCATTTGATTTCTCTCCAAGTCCATAGTAGCCATAAGTCTGGTCTAGTATAGTACTGAATGTGATGCCATTTGTTGTTTCATTTCTTCCTTGATATTCTTGTTCCTTTCTTCAATTTATTTTACAGCAGGCCAACTAGGCTCAACTATGGTTTCACATCCTATTGAACTTGTAATGAATACCTTTGAGGATGAAGAGGCAAAAATTTGCAGTGGGTCTTCCAAAGTCACCTGGAAGCCTGGTTGGTCTGGTTTTGTCTCCACAAACCTAGTATAGATTTCTTCTTCTTTTATCTCTTGGTTCTTGGCCTTTTGTTGATGTGTACATTATCCATTTCCACATCCCTTGTTTCATCAACGATTCTTTTCTGCACCTTGTCCTTTGTTGCTAGAGTCTCGTTCTAGATCTATGTGTTAGTGGGACATGAATCAAGGTTAACCTTCCATTCAATCTCAAGCCTACATTCATGATCATAAGTTGAAGCCTTTATGATTTATATCTTATTTGCAATGATACCAGGAGGATCATAATGCCAAACATCACCTATATGAAAATTCATTTGTTTCAGTAATTCCTCAGCTACCAGGAAGGCCTGTCTAGAATTGACAATGAAAGGACCTATAAGATTACCCAATTTGAACAAGTAACCGTTTTTGGCATGGATAAAGTGGAATTGGTCCACTTTGAGACTTTTTTTGATGAATTCCAAGGTGTTATACAATAAAATGACCTCCTCATAAGCTCATAGGAGAAGGGCACTTTGGTTGAAGGAAATACCCAAGTTACAAGCATGTTTTCTAGGGTAATGTACCTCAAAAACAATCAACAAGATTTATAACGATACTCAACTCCTAGTATAATGCATTAGTGCCCAGGATAACACAATTTTTTTCCTAAAGGGAAGCGTTACATTGTTTTCATAAGTTCTGAAGGTCAAAACATGAGTTGACTGACTGACATCCCAACTTTAACTCTATCATTCAGCTAAAAAAGCAAGAAACCTACGGATCGGTCTTCAATTTGGATATTGCTAAACCTATCTAGGTCATATGAAAGAGGAAACAACAATAAGGCAAGGAAAGTTCCTAGATTTTTCCTTAATGGAACTAATGGAAGAAATGGAAAGGAGGAGTCTCTCCACTCCTATAAATTGGAGGCCAAGGCATTGTGACAAAGGTTGAATAGTTTTTCAATGCTATGAGGTTATGATGCTTGTATGATTAATTGAGAATTGAGAGCTTAAGCATTGTCATGCCAAGGAATTGAAAGAGAGAGTGGAGATGAGGGACTAGAGGAGGCTTGGTCAAGCCAATATGGTTGTAATACTCCTTTTATTTAATAATATATAATTGTCTCTGTTCTGTCCACTTGGTAGTCTTGATGTTGTATTGCTTCATATATTTTTTCAATGGCACATGTGATAAGTGGCTTAGGTGCATGCTTGTTTATATTCAGTTATATGTTAATATTTTCATTGTTAAGATTTATATATTATGAATATTACACTTTCTCTTGTTTGTATGTAGGATATGATCTAGGAGCTAGTGGGGAGGCCTTACACTTCACTACATCGAGATATTCAGCAGGGCTGCACGATGGGTTGAGGTAACTCTTCTCTCTTTGGCTTTGTCAATCATTAGTTAACATGAATGTATACATTTTTTCTCTGTGATAGTTACAACTAATATTATAGTCTGCCTTAGGTTCCGGGAAGACCCGAGAGGGAATTTCACTCCCACCACCAATGCAATTCACCCTATAGTAGAATTGGAGACTCTACTAGGGACTACTGTTTAGTTCCTGGTTTTGTTCTTTAAGTCCATAAACAATTATTTATCTCTATGACTTCTTGTTCTCCTTACTTCCCATTCTAACCACTTGTACTCATTACTTCCCATTCTGACCACTCAGTGTGCTTACCCACCTTCTTTGATGTTCACAACCTCATATCAGACCTTGACTTACCCTTTTTGCAGCATGTGCCTCTGTAGCGCGCCTTAAGTGTGAAAACTAGAGCGTTATAATGCTCCCTAGGATTTTTTCCAGAGCGTTAGTCCAACTACTAATGCTCTGCTTGCTCTCCCGAGAAGCGTTATTCAAAGAAAATCTTGACATTCACCCAGTCCTGTGAATTCCTGGGCTGACAAGTTGCCTATAGTTTGTTCTAGTTTTCTGTAACTATATGCTGTGAATGGTTTGCTATTTGCATACCCATTTTTCCTTTTTAGCTTAAGTGCATTTTTTTTAAGAAAAGAGAAATGAAAAACTTGTTTACCTTTATGTTGTAGCTAATTATATTCTATATATATTGAGTTAAGTTATTAGAGAGCATTGTATATCTGCATTTTTTGAACTGAATTTTGGATGTGTGTTACTGTATGGAGGTATAGATAACCTCTCCTTGTAGGAATATCTTTCATCGAATGAAAAGTTAAAGCATATTTCTTGCATGTATTGTGTCAAAGTCAAATAAAACTCCATACGTCCACTCCCCCTCTGAATAATTTAATACAAGTACACATAAAATTAAGCGCTTAGTAAAAATAATCAACAAATCTTTTTTAGCTTACACATAGATTAGTTTAGGCTAGGATCTTGCGATGGCAGTGGTGAGTAAACTGCTCAAGATCACAAAACTGAAAACTAGTGTCATTAAAGATAGAAAAATCTTACTGCACTCATATCATCTAGGACCGCTCCCCTAACAAGGGAGTTAAGAGCGAGACAAAATTGGAGTGTGAGAGAAGGTATCCCACCTTCGGTTTCATTTTTAGTGGGTATATGTTTATTGGGGTTTCCCTCAGAGATGTTGGAACTGGGTTGGGGACCCAGGTGTCCTGCCCATACAATATACTGCCCACGACCGTGACCCCCTCGGTGGTGTTTGTGATTTGAGGTATCCTTTGTGGCCATAATTTTTAGGGAAAAACACAAGGTGACTGGGGCAGGCTACCCTGGTACCTAAAAAAGACGAACCTACTCCATCTTCGGTTTTTGGGAGGGTGCTCATCTTCACAAGAGTAATTGACCCCTTAATCTGAGGTTCGGGCGAAGCTTGTGAGTAATCGTAACTGTACATATGGTCATATCTCTCTATTAATTGTGATACTAGGTTTCATCTCTAGTGAGTGGTGGTTATACGACAAAATAGTATCCCCTGACTGATTTCTGATTATCTTTTAGAGTGTTTTTTATTTTTTAGGTGTTGTTTTGCTATCACTAAGACTATATTAAAATATCACTTTAATTTTTTTGATAAAATATATTAGTCACCATAGCTACATTTGACCCTCATTGTCTATCTATACAAAAAATAGGTCTTCCTCCACTAACCCTAGAGGATCTGTCAAGCCTTGGTGATCTAAATTCTCCCTCTTTGGGAAACTAGTCTCTAGTTTTAAACCCTGAATTGCATATCACTTCCCAAGAAACAATATTGGCTCAAGAATTTTTCAACGAAGGAGTTGTACCTCATTTTAATCCTCCTCTCACTAATCCTCTTGGTCTAGTGCTGATTTAGTTAGCACCCATACCTGTAATGCCTTTGTCTATTCCTACGTCCAATATCCACATGGCGACTAGTGGGTCGTGGTCCTTTGTGGACAATTTTGCTCCACCACCACTTTCCCCACCTATTGTCAGTTCTACACTGCTAATTGGTCACCCTGTTAGTCAGATTATGCCTAGTCTAGGAAACTTGGTTACACCCGCTATGAGTGGAGTCCAATACCTCCCGGTCCCCACCCCTTTCATGTCTACTCCCAGACCTCCGGATGTTGCTCCCAGTAGCATTGCTAGCTAGGCCATTTTTAACAACCTTTTTTGTTGGAACCCTTTGCTAAGTTCGAACCCTAAGGCTCAAATTCTTGGGGGCACTTTTCACAACACAAATACTAGTAGGGGAAATTTCTATACCCATACCATCTATAGGACAACTTGGTTCATCACTTATTGATTTAGTTCCTCATAGTGGTCAATACCCTGGTGTCGGTTAGGTGCTATTTTTTAATTATGTGGCCAACAACATCCCCCAGTAGGGTCCTGCTGCATCCATTTAGGAACCCCCTTAACCTCAATTGGTCCAAGGGAGAAATTACTATCCCGAGGGAAACCAATTTTTTCCCCCCATCCTAAAATTCCTTATGGGAAACCACCTTACATGCCTACACCACCACAACAAGGAAATTATTATCAGATGAGTCCCTCGTATCTTGTTGAAAACACCTTGATGGGAGGACCCCTGGGTCCTTCAGGTCACTCAACTCATTAGGGGAATTTTGAGGTCTAAAATGGGCCTCCTAAGGAAAGTGTATAGTCAAAATTCACTTTATGAGAACCAATCACATTTTAGGGGATGACATCATCCCTAATGATTGAGGTGGTATTGCTTGAGTTAAAGGTACTTACTTGTCACATTCTCAATGGTGGATAAAAACTCATGGTTAAATATGGTAGTGCTCTAAGTACTTTTAAAGTCATAAAGTAAAGTACTCATAATAAATGTCATTTCACACTTTTTGAATAAATATTATTATTGTCGTTTCATATTTTTTGAAAGAAACAATGCATATCCCTACACAATCTTCATGTATTTACACACTTTTCAATAAATGTTATATTTGTATATTTTCAAATTTATTTATAAATAAAATCAATTCAATATGTAATATAAAATTCATACATAAAACAATATATTATATTATATTATTTTTACATAGTATATTCATTACTTGTTATTATATAATTTAAATAATATAAATTTTAATTAATAGTATATTTTATAATTAAGAATTTATGAATTTATATTTATATTTTATTTTAAGTTATTTAAGTACAAAGGACAAATGCATTAGTCTTGCAATGATAATGACTTTTTCTTGAAAATCTCATTCTTATTTATAGTCACATCAATACAATTTTTTTATTAATTTTATTTTGGTACAACTTTTGAATTGAATTTAACCATGGTAACATGGATTTTGGTGAAAAAAGTGAATTGCAAATTCATAAATATTATTTTATTGGTTTAGCTATTATTTTATTATTTCCTCAGGAGGTCCATTTTAGGGCTCAAAATTCCCCTAATGCCACCTTGGTCAGATTCAGGGCACCCACGCTGCTGCCATTTTCGGAAACTTTAGATATTTTGGATATTTATAAGCTGGCGAATGAACCCATCAATTACAACCTGCATTGGCCTCCCATATGATACAAAATCATTGCAGATATTCCGAAGTTAGAAGGGAAACAAGGGGATGATTTGGCCACACATGTAACACCTACCATTTACGGTCTCTATCGAATTCCATGGTTGATGACAACATTCAGCTCATACTATTCCCCCACACCCTCAAAGGCAACGCTTCTGAGTGGTACATCGAGTTACCACGTGCGTCGGTAAACACCTTTGGAGCCCTAACAATGAAAATTTTAAAACACTTCCAGCTTCCTATCCGCTATGAGATCGGAACATAATTGCTTACCAATTTTTGCCAAGACACCACCACACACATCTTCGATCACATCCATGAATGGAGACGTAGGTGGAGGCTTGTCAAGGCCAGGATTTCGGATCACCTGTTAGAAGATTGGTTCTGCAAGTCATTGCTTCCCCCGATTGCCAAGAATGTTGCCTTAGCTAGTGCCATCAAAAAATACCAATCCATTCGTCGTGCCCAATGACTGTTCTTCAAACACAAGCCAAAAGGTATGGAACTCCAGTCACTAATGATTAGGAAGTTGCCTCGAGTTCAAATCCACTGCCGCCTAACTATCTTCATATTGAACGGCTCATTGTTGAACTTGTGATCCGTCCACCAAAAGGGATGCTTCGTCGCATGGCACATAATAACTCTGCACGTGCTGCCAAAAAAAATAGTATTGTAGAAGATTTGGCACAAGCACCATCAACCATGTCATCTCTCGAAGTGTTACGAACTTGTCCAACACAAAGGAAAGATTTGCTTTCGACCATTGGTGGAATTTACCCTCAGGATTCCATGATAACAATATTTGATATGGAAAAATGTAAGCCTCATATTTCCCATCAACTCACACTTCAAGTTCAAGTTGTGTCGAAAGGCAGAACTTTCCATTGAACTGTCATTGACAAAGGTGCTTCAACCTGTGTAATGTCCAATTCACGTTGGCTCTCTCTGGGTTCTCCCACCCTATCTTCGTTGTCGAATTTAATTAAAGTATTTGATGTCCATACTTTCATCCCAAAAGGAAACCCTTCTAGCTACCCCATTACTCTGAGTGGGAAAATGGTAACGGTGGAAATAGAAGTCATAGATTTTCATCTCGAATATAATCTAGTTTTGGGCCACAGTTGGTATTACGCCATGATTTCCATTGTCTCTTTGGTCTTCTGACTCATACTCTTTCCTCTGGATGGGGAAATAGTCACAGTTGATTATTTTTCTTTCTCCACGCCATATTACTCCCCGTTACCTAGTGGCACTGTGCCGCCTTAGTGGGTAGAATTCCTGACTCTTATGTTAGTGTTGGTACCGGTATTCTGAAGCGATCCTCCCTCTTAGGTTGTTTTCCTCTCCCATTGCCCGAGTTTCCACAGACAGTTTCAATGGTCTCCACCATTCATAATGGCCCTATCGATCCCTGGATCCTACCAACCCCTTAAGACATTGATTCCTATGGAGAATAGATGCTACTTTCACCAGCTGAGTTGGCTTATCAAGTCATTCAATCTGCATCTGATTCTTCTGCTGATTTGGTTATGATCGAAAATACCATTACCCCTCCCATCACTGCTCCTTCTAATGATATCCTCGATGGATTCTTGCCTACAGACGAAAATGTTCGAGAGATAATGTCTTTAGAAGAGTGACCTTCTGATAAATCTCTTCACCACACTTCGATATCTAATTCACATGCGACACCTATACAAATCCTGCCTTTTGACCCACCTGAGATTGTTCCTTCCGCTTATACAAATATCAAAACTATAGACGCGGAAGGAAAATTAAGAAATACTTCCAAGACTATGCTCATATATATATCAGTCAAAACAGGTATCGTGGAAAACATTCAGATTGGAGCATATTGCAATCCTGAGGAAATTACATGCTTCACCTGCCTTTTCAAGGAATTCTACGATGTTTTTGCTTGGTCTTATGAGGAAATTCCAGACATAGATGCTTCTATAGTTGAGCATGAGATCAAAACATATGCCAATACCAAGCCTATTAGGGAAAGACTCCGGCCTATCCACCCTCGCAAAGCTACTGCTATTAAGACAAAAGTCAAGAAACTCTTCTATGTTGGTTTCATATATCCCATTCCTTTAACATAATGGGTCTCTAATTTGGTTCCTGTAGACAAGAAAAAAGGTACCATTCGGGTCCATGTTGACTACCGAGATTTGAACGCTATTTTTACAAAAGAAAACTATCCAACTCATTTCATCGATAAAATAGTCAATGATTGCTCTGGTTGTGAATCTTTCTCTCGAATGGATTGATTCTCGAGATACAACCAGATCGCTATTAAGCGGGATGGCCAACACAAAACTGCCTTCCTCTATCCTTGGGGCACATTTTCATATCGAAATCTCCCATTCAGTCTTAAGAATGTTGGGGAAACATTTAAAATGGCCATGGAATATGCATTTCATGATATCAAACATATTTTTCAAGCTTTCTTGGATGATCTCCCTGCTCATTCCAAGGAACGAGCCCAACACATTGCCCACCTTCGAGAAATCTTTGTTAGGTGTAGGTTCTATAAAATTAATTTGAATTTTCATAAGTGCATTTTTTTTGTCTATTATTGGTGTCTTCTTGGATTCATTGTCTATAAACAGGGGATACGGGTTGATCCCAATAAGATAAAGGCGATTACTCAATTTCTCACACCACAATCCATTCTGCAACTCCAACATTTTCAAGGGAAGGAAAAATTATAACGTTTTTTTATCATGAGTTATGTCGAATTAAGGAAATGCTTTATGTATCTTCTTAAGAAAGGGGTACCTTATCTGTGGGATGATCAAGATCAGTGATCATTTGAATCCTTGAAAAAGGCCCTCATATCTACCCCACTACTACATGCGCAACTTTCGCCTTTATCTGGTAGGCTCACCATCCTCCATTGGAATGGTTTTGGTTCAAAATCACGATGATAATAGTGAGCATGTAATATATTACCTCTCAAAAGGCATTGTGGGTCCTAGATTATGATATTCACATGTGGAGAAACTATCTTTAGAAGTTGTTTTTGCTGCCAATCGTTTCTGACACTATACCATACTGCGACAAACTATCCTTGTGTGGCATGGATTATGATATTCACATGTGGAGAAACTATATTTGGAAGTTGTTTTTGCTGGCAATCGTTTCTGACACTATTTCGTATTGTGACAAACTACTGTCATTGCCTTGGAAAATCCCATGAGACATATTTTGTCTCGACAAGTTATTGGAGGAAAATATTCCAAACACTTCGTGATCTTCCAACAATTTGAATTGGTTTTCTCTACTGCCAAGGCCAATAAATAGTTAGTCTTCGCTGAATTATTGTTGGACCTTTCCAGAGTTGACCTAGATGAAGTAGCCCACGATCCCATGTCAAATGAATCTGTCTATTTGGTTGACTCTACTAATCCTTGGTATGGATACATTCTTGTCTACCTCCAAACACAACGATTCAACCCAAATCTATCATCAAAAGACCGTCATCATATCCACCACCAGGCTAAGCACTACCTCGTGCTCAACGATACCATATATCTTCATGGCGTGGATTCAATTCTTCGACGTTGTCTCACCCTTACTGAGGCAAAACATTTTCTTAATTACTGCCATGCTGGGGCATGTGGTGGTCATCTTTTTGGCATGGATACCACCCAGAAAATTTTACACTATTGGCCCACTTTGTTTAAATATTGCATCACTACGGTATAGAAGTGTTATCCGTGTCAAATATACACTAAGAAAATGCACGCACACCCTACAAATCTTCACCCTTCGCTAAATGGGGCGTAAAATTCATCACTTGTAATCCCACTTCATTTGATGGACACAACTACATTGTTGTCGTTGTCTAATACTTTGCGAAATGGGATGAATCCATTCCCACCTTTAGGGTTGATGGATAGATTGCCGTTATTTTCTTATTCAATCAGGTTATATGTCAATTTAGTGTACCCCCTACGATTTTTACGGACCATGGTTCTCACTTTCAAACCATATGATGTATAAATTAACATCCTTGCTAAGTTTTTAGTAAGATCACTCTTCATCCTACTATCCATAGGTTAATGGCCAAGTGGAAGTCGTAAATGAAATTCTCAAAACCGTGATACTATGGTTAGTAGGCAATCATAAAACTCAATGGCATCGAATGTTATACTGTGCCCTTTGGGAATATCGAGCCTCAGTAAAAAATGCCACATGCTTCACCCCATTCCATCTTGTATACGACCTAGAAGCAATTCTATCGATCAAGTGTCAGATTCCCTCCCTCAAGATAGTTGTTGAACTCTTGCCTAACACCATTACTGAAGAAGAGCGCTTTCTCTCGCTGAATCACTTAGATAAGAATTGTCGAGATGTTTCACTGGATCTGGAAGCACACAAGCGATGAGTCAAATCTCAATATGAGAAAACTGTCAAACCTTGTTCTTTCCAAGAGGGCAATCTCATCCTACTTTATGATTAGAAACACAACCTCTTGGGCGCAGGAAATATTCAACTTTATGGGACGGTATACATGTCATCTATAAGGTTATTTATAAAGGTTACTATGAACTTTAGGACTACGATGGGATCCCACTCACTGAGCCCCACAACAGGTGCTATCTAAAAAAGTATTTTTCCCAGTGCTCCGCTGGGCATCTTCTTTGTAAATTTACATATATAGGTTTTACTTTTTGGTGTGTCTGGATATTTTTTGGTTGTTAGATGAGTATTTTTATCATACATGTCTCTTTTTTTCACATATAACTTCGTCACCCCTACCATACACCGGATATGTGGATGGTGCCAGTCGTCACACATGACACATTGCATTAACTACTTGGGTTCTCTACACACCTGAGTCAAAACTACTTAGTTCTGGGAGAGTCTTCTTTGGCTATTCTACCAATAATTTTGTTGATTACATGTCTGTTATTGAACTCCTCACTGAAGTTGCATCTCGCAACATCTCTAATATGGTGGTCTAGTTAGACTCTCAGCTCGTTGTTATGCACTTGACAAATCATTATCACATTTGAAATCTAGCCTTGCTACGTTAATTTTTAAGGGTACGACTTCTAGAGATTTAATTCAAGTTTCTTACTTATGAGAACATTCTTATAGAATCTAATACATTATCTAATTTGTTAGAAAATTATGTATTAGATTGGAGTCTGTCACATTATTTATAGATTCATGCATGAGTGTACATTTTTTACCATAAAAATTTACATAAACAATAAAATTATACATCATTTAATCGCCAATCTATATATATATATATATATATATATATATATATATATATATATATATATATATATATATATATATATATATATATAGGTCATGTCCAAGAGTGGTTACATCAAAAATCTTAAAAATTGGGTTTTTTTTACAAAAACGATTATGCTAAGCCTCACTATGACACCCAATGGCCATAACTCTACTCCTGCTGAGCATGCTTCTCATGATAAAAAATCACTGCTTTGGCTCTGATCAATCCTCCTACCTAGAGGCCCTCACTGAGTGCTAGGTGGCAGTACTAACTCTATATTGTTGAAGATTGCAACAAGAAACAGTGAAGGAGGCATCCTGAAACATCTTTCCTGATCCTAGTTGGAAAGTGATCACCAAAACTAGGTGGGGGCCACACAGGTGATTTTTGTCGCAAAGTCTATTTTTAGACTATGTCTATTTTTAGACATATGGATCATGGCCTATGAGTTGTAGGATGCTATTTATGGATGATTGGTCGAGTTGGTAAAAATATATGGACCTCTATTTTTATACATTGGGCGGAATCTATTTTTAGACTGCCGCCTGTAAAAAAATAGGATCTACTAATATTATTAGCTCTTAATAATATTTGGACTATAAACATTATCTTATCCTCTTGGAGCACTTCAGTTTGATGCTTGGATGTGGCACATGCAGCTGACATAAGGAAATACGCTTTTCCTAAGGGTTAGTTGAGCTATTGCATGGTTGACTTCAGTTAGAACTCATGTGGCAGAGTTTGGTGGAGTTGATGAGACAGTTGGTGGAGTTGTGTTCGGTTTAACTTAGTTGAACTAATTGTATTTAGTCTAACTGATAAATACAATAGTGATGAGTGGTGTGAATTAATTATTAATTAATTCACTAATTATTAACTCATAAATCAACTAAAGAATACATCAGTTAACTGCAATGCATGGACAGTTCAGTGGAGACCAGTGTTAGAGGTGGGTGAAAGGGTGAGTCTGCTATCAGTTGTGAATATAGCTGTGCATGAGATTTGCACACACATTGATTGAGATTGCCAATGAGTATTGCGCAGTATAAGCCAGTGGGATTGGAACTTGGATCTCATTCTTTTCCATCTTGGATTGCGCAGTAGAGGCAGGCTAACAGGTGGAGGAGATTTGAACTTGTGACTTGTTCATATCTGAGCTAGTTAGTGTGTAACAATTGGAGATAGTTCTGAGAGCTTGTGAGGAGTTTGTGCTATGTATTGTTACATGTTCTCTATCATTATAACATACAGATAGTTGGGGGTTTTCAGCTGTAAGATTTCCCCATTACATACTGTGTTATATGTGTGCTTGATTATGTTTTAATGTGCGCATGCAACTGCTTCTATTTCCGCAAATTTATGATCAATGGTAGAAGAGGTTATATATTATGCATGAAGCTCAAATAGTGTGTAATCAGGATAATCTCGGTGAATAAGTGATCTATTATTCAAATTTATACATATATATCCTGTGTAGTTCATCCTATCATAGGGATAATCCTCAATCATAAGAATCTGGCCACCAAGCCACTCGAAGAAATCTTCCTCAAAGAAATGTATGGTAGGTACCCCTATTGTCCAAGGATCTAGGGCTACCCATCAATATTGTCTAGGCTCCTTGGGACTAGCTATCCCAAGACTAATTAGAGGCCTCATTGCAAGCACTCTCTCTAGAATGAATGATATAATTAGAGTAGCATACCCAAATTATCTTTGGTACTAGGTCTTACAAGTTGTCAACTCTACTTTCACTTGACGGAGGACTCCTTCACACCAATCAAACACTTGCGGCTGCAAGCAATCCAATCCTAATAATAGCTGGGATTTAATAGCCACATGTTGGCTCTTCGCCCCTACCAATCATACGATCATTCACATCATAGACCACAATGGCCTTGATGCTTCCAAACAATCAAAATTCTATTTCTCATTGGTTAGTTTTTCTATATAGTGAGCTCAGATTAACCCCACAGTGGTTCTAGGATCAGATCTCCTTCTTGTCAAATTTGGTCGTGGACCTATACACGCAAAACCAATGAGGAATTAAATGTCATATTTCTGTATCGAGAGCTCATGGTACCAAATACTGAACACACCCTGATCTTCATCCCACCGTTGGATTATCCAGCTCAGGAGGTCCTCCTGACCCTTCGTCAGGCTAAGTCTGGAATACTTCAGTAAGCCACATTTGCGCAAAATTGTTAAGCATGCCAGATCATTTAAAATTTGTAGTTCCTCATGGTCATAAGCTATTTCTCGCTAGATACTCATCTTGAAAGGTTGGATCTCTACAAAAAACAAAGTTTTTATTAGTTTAGAACTGGCTGAAACCCCTTCAAAATCAAGAAACTTGAAAAATTCTTGCGCTCGGCTGGCTAATGCGAACCTTTCTCAGGTAGAGGGCGTGCTAACGCCATCCCCTCTCATGGGAAGATAGTTTAACACAAATCATACAATGGATGACCTTGTTAGCCCACCAAGCCATTTAGTGCTTGCCTAAAAACTACAAAAACACCAATAAAAATCTGAATGAAAGATTGAAATGTCGGATAATAGTATTAGCTCTTACCTGGAACTAATGGAACAACGAATGATTTCATGGATTTCAATGGTGAAAATGAAGACATGCTACTCTTCTTATAGTCACCATAGGGTATGACTCAGTCTAGCCAGTCACTGAAATTGAAGCTCTTGCATACATGTTCTGTTTAAATATGCACCAATTCGATATTTTTCAATATTACATATGTTCTGATGAATTTCTAGTATCTTAAACAAAAAAATATTGGATTTTCCTTCTTCGGCCTCGTTAAACTCCCACAAATAAGATATTGAGCAATTCGTTTTCCTCTTTTTCTCACTCCCTAAAAACTGAAAAACACAAATCGAGTTTTCTTCATTTGACTCGTTAAAATTTGATGAATATCTATCAAGTTTTTCTTCGTCTGACTCGTTAAAATTTCATGAGGAATATCGAGTTTACTCCATCCCCTCATACTTGTAACAAAATGGGGTAGATGTCCATTGCACATAGGTTTATCACTTTATCTGGACCCAATGGACTAACTTACAGAAAAGGAACTGTGCCAGATATACTGTTAACCCTTTGTCCCACTTGGTCATCAACCATGAAAAAGGTACCCCTTGGAGTTGTCTTTTCAATCTCTTCAGACACTCTAAATATAAAAATACCGCTGAGTTTATCTTTCTAGTATTGTTAAACTTAAGTAGATGGGGAAAATTTGGACAAAACAATGACTTGATGTCTATATTATGAAGGATCTTTTGGAAACAATACATTTGTCACTCCCTTGAACATGGAACCCCCTCACCAAATTCCTCTTTGTCAGCTTCTCATTGAACCATAACATCCTATGAGTTTAGCATTCATGCTCTGATATCCTAACATTCTTTGGTGTTCTTGAGTATAATATTCCTGCTAACCTTGATTTCGTGCCTTCTATTGTTCAAGGGATTCATCCACCTTCTGCTTCCTACATCAACCAAGCCATCATATGCATCAAAATTTCCCTTTGTCTATTTGAATCTACCCTATCTCCAAAACAAATCACTCGTGTCAACTGATGTAGGACACCTTATTGCCTACATTTGACATATCTCTTCCTATTGACTTCAACATCTTATCTAGGAAGATGATCTAGAAACATATCAATACCCTAGAACTTGCACTTCTCAGTGGAAGGCTACCTTACGTTTTATTGGGGGATTTCATCATTGTCTACCAGTTGAACGATTCTATGAGTGTTCGAAGCCAACATAATTTTCAAAATTGCTAGATTGTACTATGCATCTTGGATACCATCATCCTTATTAGTGGCCATCCTTGCGTCTGTTAACAGTTTCCATCATTGACTGGTAATAAGATGATTTCTCACATGTTTGAATTCAACTCCTTCATTCACATGTGCAAAAATATGTTGTTTAGATAAGTTGCGATCAAGACATTGGGTAGAGGCTTACATCACTCAACCTTGTTTCCTCTCCCAAGCTACATTCATTGTTTTCAGAGACAACTCTTTAGACTGATCTTATTATGACCCAACTTCCACATTGTGCTTATCGATGGGCATGATAGTCATATCTCCTCTTAAATAAATCACTCTGATACATCTACTGAGCATGGGAATGCCCAATTCAGGACAATTTCTTATATTTTTGACATATGTTGCTTGTTTCAGGTATCCCACAGTCCCGAAGCTCCTCTCTCTACAGTACTTATAAAGTATTTCGTCCATCATCTTCATCTATGACCTCACACTTTAGGGAGAATTTTCTATCCTGTAAAATGGTCTCCTCATCAGCTCAGAGGAGAAGGAAATTTTGGTTGAAGGAAATACCCAAGTTACAAGCCTATTTTCTAGATTAATGCACCTAAAAAATAATCAAAAAGAGTTACAATGCTACTTAGCTCCCAACATAGTGCGTTAGTGCCTAGGTTAACACATTGTTTTGCCTAAAGGGAAGCGTTACTGAGTTTTCATAAGGTCCGAAGGTCAAAACATGAGTTGATTGACTGACATCTCGACTTTCACTCAATCAGTCAGCTCAAAAAGTAGGAAACATGCATATATATAAAAGTAGGAAACCTCTATAGGTCATATGGAAGAGGAAAAAACAATAAATCAAGGAAGTTTCCTATTTTTTTCCTTATTGGAACTAATGGAAGAGATGGAAAGGAGGAGTCTCTCCAATCTTATAAATTGGAGGCTAAGGTATTGTGACAAAGGCCGAATGGTTGTTCAATCGTGTGAGGTTATAATTCTTGTAAGATTCATTGAGAATAGAGAGCTTAAGCATTATCATGCCAAGGAGATGAAAGAGAGAGTGGAGCTAAGGGACTAGAGGAGGCTTGATCAAGCCGATATGGTTGTAATCCTTTTTCTTTGAATTAATAATATAGAATTATCTGTTCTGTCCACTTAGTAGCCTTAATGTTGTATTGCTTCATATATTTGTTCAATGGCACATGTGACAAGTGGCTTAGATGCATGCTTGTTTATATTCAGTTATATGTTAGCCTTTTAATTATTACGCTTTATATATTATGAATATTACACTTTCTCTAGTTTGTATGCATGATCTCATCTAGGGTCTAGCAAGGAGGCCTTCCACTTCACTACATTGATATCTCCAACACGACTTCACAACGAGTTGATGTAACTCTTCTCTCTTTGGATTTGTCAATTATTAGTTAACATGAATGTATGCATATTTTCTCTATGATAGTTGCAGCTAATATTATAGTCTACCTTGGGTCTTGGGAAGACCCGAGAGGGAATTTCACTCACAACCACCCATGCAATTTACCCTATAACACAAGGATAATATTCTCATTGGCATGAATACAAAAAAGAAATAAGGAGGAAGCTCACACCCATAAACCTTAATCTATGTGTAATCTTCAAATAGATACGAGTCTCCCACCCTGATGTATTTTCTAAGTTGAAGGATTCATTTTTGATGAGGGAGGATTCTTGGAGGGGAAACATTATGAATAATTTTATAAGAAATGGCCATGTAAGAGGATATGAACTGGGAATAGCCATCATTACCTAGTCTCCTCCTAACAACAACATACCTGTCAAAAACATACTTCCTCTGCTTGTTCAGAGCCATCAGAATGATACCCATGTGTTCAAACTCATCCACATGACTGTACACAAACAAATAAAAAAATAGGGAATAATATCTAAAGTAGGAGGTCGTAGGAAAATGGCGTAGTTGGAATTTTATGGACCCAGTTAAGTAAGCAGGTATGTCAAACATGTGGTCTGGCTGCAACATCTCCCTTAGAAACCCTAGGGAGTCTTTAATGGCCATATTGGCATTATCATCCCCAAAAATATGAGAAATTAGAGACAAAATAGGTTGCACATACTTTGCAAAGAAAATTATTGGGACACTATCAACAATGGGCAAGGACTACAAGCTAGCGACTAGGACCATTTGTAAAATTATTGTTGCTCAACAACTGAAAGGGTAGTATAATTGTAGACCAAAGTGGTTTGTATGAATTTCCGGGGTTTAGGGGAGCTTGGTTAAATCATATATTTTTGGATATATTTTGAGGTCACTTCAAGGATTTTGGCCCCAGTGGAGGATACAAAACCATTCTTTTCTTCTATGTATGCAATATTTAACCAATATATGAACTTGGGGAAATAATACACTGAGGGGGGAATTTGGTAGTATAAAACTGATTTGGCTACCCGAAACTAGTCTTATCCTCTGACATGGTTTCCATACAGGTTGAAATCGAGGTCTTCCAGATGGCAAGAGAAGGGGGTTTTGAAATATGTGCCTTTGTGTCCATGAGCGGTTCGACATTGGATGAAGGTTTGACTTCCTAGGATTTTGTGGTCTTGGGGGTCATTTTCTTCATTTTTAACAAATATAGAAACAATTTTTAGGTGGAGGGGGGTTGGGGGGGGGAGATCGACATGTTACCTGATTGAACTGAAAATAACTGAAAATGGCGTTGGAGGGGATTTATGGATCAACCTGGTGAGTGAATGATGTTGTAGAATCATCGAACGATGGGAGGAGTTTGCACTAGGAAAGTAAAACAAATTTAAAATTCTAGAGCGGGAAGGGTTTTTATAGGCGGAGAGGGGCATCGGTCATCTAAAATCAGATGATGTCATGGGGGGTACACATAGCGGAAGACGATTAGGCGGTGACAGGTGATAGGTGGATGGGATTAGGGGGGGGGGCAGGAAGTTGCCATTTTACCTTTACTTTCATCACTCACTTGAGAAACAATGTTGGAAGAATTGTGACATGGTGGGTGGTACCCACCTTCCTTCGATAGGTGGAAGAATGAGGGGTGAGATCCTGTCATGAACCCCAGGAATTAATCTAAGCCGTTGGATCGATAGATCAACCCGTTCGACTATTCAACTCTGGGGAGTGCATCGGTTTATCTACCGCGCAAGTTACCCCCTAAAATGTATCCAGGGGCCGGTTGGGCGGATATGGATGATGATCCGCCCTAGAACCTGCTCAATATTTAATGGAAACATTATTCCTCTTGAAATTTTCCTTTTTACCCCATTGCTCTTGCTTGATGGAGTATTCCATAGATGAGAGATATGGTTTTAAAGCTCCTATAGTGCCACGAGGGTCTAAAATTTTTCCCACCTAATAAATTTGACTATTTTTTGAAGCCAGAGGTTTTGAAAGAAATCTCTTAACACCCCTACAAATATATTATAGGAAACAACATTGGATCCAATTGGGGAAAATGTATTGTATGCAATGCACTGAGAACTTGTAGAGTAATGTTTATCTCCTTGGGGATGGAGCCTGCATTTTATTAAAACTTTATTAAAATAAAACATAAGTAATAAGAACACAAAAAATTGCTGGTATATACAGTGGCTCACCGGTATTTATAGTGCGTGAGAATGGACCTCTTTAATTCTGGAAATAAATCTTGACAAACAACCCATTCACGGGCAGTTAAAGTACTTCATCTAAATTCTCCAGCAGGAAAGTATTGTTCCCTTTTGGTTCAACAACCTTGAAAGGTACAAACCACAAAGGATCAAACTTCCCATGTTTTCCTTTATCTTCTCTTCTCACATCCCACCGAAGTACTAAATATCTTGGCTGCAGGGATATTTCCTTTTCTTTCCTGTTAGAAAGAGACTTCATAATTTCCTGATAATTAATAAAATTATAATTTACTTGTTCCCTACTTTCTTGAAGTTCTACGAGCTGATTTATTATTTTAGTTAGAGCATTTGGATCTTCTTCAAAATATTGTAGGATCTTATCTACTAGAATTGCTAATTATATTGGGAAAATTGCAGCTTTCCCATACACTAATTCAAAAGGAGACTTCCTAGTGGACCTCTTGGTGGTAACCCTGTTATCCCATAGGGAAAATTTCAACTGTGAATCCCAGTTCTTCTGATTTTCTAATATTTTCTTCTTCATAATCCTTAATAAGATTTAATTATAGGATTCAACCAATCCATTTCCTTGTGGGTAATAGGTAGTGGAATGAACTACTATAATGTTGTACCTTTGGAAAAAATCAATACATTTGGATGAAATGAACACCTGAGAATTTTCAGTGATAATGTGCTTTGGGTATCTGAACCTGGAAAGTCTATTTTCCTCCATAAACTTGATTACTACAAAATTAGTTGCATTTTTGGCTAGGGTAGCCTCCACCCACTTAGTGAAATAATTAGTGGCTTTGAGTATCCATTTGTGTTGACCACTGGAAGGCGGATGCATTTATCCAATGAATTATAATCCCCATTTCATGCAAGGTTCTTGTACAAACATAGGGATCAAAGGAAGGGGTGCTAACCTCTATTTTTTTTCAAACATTTGACATTTCTCACATGCCCGAACATAGGTATGCACCTCACCAAACAACTTAGGCAATTATATTTTTTCTTTGAGAATTTTATGGGTTGTATCTCTCCAACTATAATTTCCTCCTCAAACACAATTATGAAACTCATAAATTTCTTTATGGATTTCTTCTTCAACCAGTCATAAAGGAAAAACCCTCACTGGGTCTTTCCAATATACCTGGTCATTTTAGATAACAAATTTATGGGCTTGCAGCCTCAGAGCCCGCCATTTAACTTTGTCAAAATTTACTGGAAACCTAAGAAAAAGTAAATAATGGAAAATATTTTTATACTAGTGGGACACAATGTACTTCGTTTGGATTTCCTGAGTTGAGGTCTCAATTATTTGTTGTTCCTCTACTTTTCCACTTTCTCCATCCTTTCCTGCCAATAAGTTTATACCTAAAGCTTGGAAACTTGCTTCATACATAATTTTAGCTAGCCCCTGCCCTTTTCTCAACTTGGTGGGTTTGATATCCATGTCATATTCATGTATTTTAGCAATCCACTTGCTTATTTTTCCCTCACTATCACCCTGCACAAGGATATATTTCACACCATCTGTAGGAACATAAGCTGTTATATTTGATTGCAGGAAATAAATTCTAAAATATTTCAGGGCTTTGACTAAGGCATAGGCCTGTTTCTCCAAAATATTATTTTTAGCTTAATATCTTGTAACACTTGAATGGAAAATGCAATTGGTTGCTCATGTCCTTCATATTTTTCTGAAACAAGACAACAACCATTGTGTGAGGAGAAGAAAAAGTAAAAAAGAAAAATGTTTTTTGATAATCTAGGCTGACTGTTACTGGGGCCTCTGCAAAATCCTTTTTGATTCTAGAGAATGATTCTTGAGCTTCTACAGTCCAATTTACTTCCTTGTCCTTCTTGAGAATATTTGTGATCCCTTTGAGAATATCAACATAATTGGGTATAAACATTCTAAAAAAATCAATTATTTCTAAGAATACATGGATTTATTTCTTATTCTTGGTAATTGAAAGTTTTTTATGGCTTCCACCATTTTGGGATCAATATTTACTCCTTCCTTTGCCATAGTGTGGCCCAGTAGTTTTCCTTCACTTAGAGAAAATTATATTTCTAGGGGTTTAAAGACATACCATACCTTATGCATTTCTCAAAATTGAGCTACAAATGTTTAATGTGCTCTTAATCTGTTTTTTAGAAGATAGTGATGTCATCTAGGTAAATTACTACAAATTTTTCCTATTCTCCAGCAAATGTTATATCCATAACTCTCTCAAAAGTGGCTCTTACATTTATGAGGCTAAAGGACATTCTGGCACACATAAACGTTCCCAGGGTGTAGTGAAAGTGGTTTTATTCCGATCTTCAAGATGTGCATCGACTTGGTTTTATCTAGAGAAACCATCCATCATGGACATACGAGCATATCATACCACCTTATGCAAAATGTAGTCCCTTTTAGGAAGAGGGTAATTGTCTTTAGTGAGGCCTGGTTTAGATTTCTAAAGTCAAAACATAATCTTATTTATCCATTCTTCTTCCTGATAGATACTAAATTTTCCACCCAGTCTGAATAACTCAAAGGTATAATAATTTTTTCGTGGATGAACTTCCTCACCTATTTCTCAGTTAATGGAAGTAACAAAGGGTAAATTTTCCCTAGCTTCAGTTTATATGGTTTAACCCCACTCTTCAAAGGAATTTTGTGTTGAATGATAGTAGCGTCAAATGTTTTCAAGTCATTATATGACCAAGCCAACACATCCATATACTGCTTAAATAGGTCTAGATACCTTTGCTTGTACTCTTTAGGAACTCATTTATCGAACATGATTACCCTGGGATCTTGTTCTTTACCAGTGTTACAGTCCTCCACCTCCTTGTCAAGCTCTTACTAAGTTGGTTTAGAAGGCACATAATTTGGGTTAAAAAACCTTTCCAATGGGACCAAACCCCTGAGGATGGTGTTATCCTTTTGTTGTAAAATCTTGTGCCCAACAATAGTTACTCCCCAACTGAGCTATTGTTCACCTATGATTTTCTCATCCTCCTGATAAATCACTTAGTTTGAAAACTCTCCAATAACCCCCATGAAGCATTTAATTTTTTCCTCATATTCAAACATTGGCCAATACTTGACATTATCTACTATTAAAGGTATGTATCTAACCTCAACTTCATACCTGAGCAAGGGGTTTTGAAGAGACTTAAAGTTACTAGCATCTACAACCAAGGATTCATCCATCCGACTTATTTCTATGGGAAATAATTGAATATTAAAGGCTAAGAAAAATTTCTCAATAAGATCCCATACCTCATTTTAGTAAGCATTCATGATGCTTAGTTTTGCATTTATTTCTGATCTACTTCACCACCAACTCTGAATACCCAGATAATGCCAAGCACCCAATGTTGATATTTCTGGCTGCTTTCAGCACTAACAACAAAGCTTCATATTCAACAACATTATTAGTGGCTTCAAACTATAGCTTGAAGGAGAGAGGAATCAGGATGCCTTCCAGAGACACCAAAAACACACCCACCCCATTGCCTTCCATAAAATAAGAACCATCAAAATATAACCTCCTTACTTTATTACCCTCCATTGATTTTTTATTTAGCTGGACAAAACATTCCACCTGTGTTTCATCCATAATTTTATCATTTTCCTCTAACACTAAACAAGAGAAATCCTTCTCTTTACCATACAAAGGAGCATTATTTGAACAATCAATCCTTTTAACTGTCATTACAAATATTGATTCTCTATACAATGGAAATTATTCTCCACCAAACACAGGAATGGTAGAATATGTTAAATCACGTTTGATGGATCCCCCAATTTTCGATCCCCATGATTTAGATAAAATCATACCAAACCTTGCAAGGATATCAAATACTACAATATCCATTAATACACTTTTCACCGAGATTTGAGCCAAACTAACCACCAGGTCTTTAATAATCCCCATACATTTTACTATCTTAGAATCAAAGGAGTACATATATTTATATGGTTTTTTTATTTGGAGCCCCAACTGCTCCATAATAGAAAATGGCGTCAAGTTATGAGACGCTCTTGAGTCAAGCATACAGTTATGGAGCAAGAGATCATGAAATACCAATGTAACATAGAAAGGGGTAGTGGAAGGTGTTATTTCCTAAATCTACCTCAGGCTGAAGGAAGACAGAGTTCAAGGTAACATCAAACCACGCTCAGTCTGGTAGGTAGGAGAGGGCTCTCTCCGGGTCAATCTCAGAAAAAATAATCAATAGGGCTTGAGATGACTGAAATAAAAGCTAATTTTAGGCTAGGTATATAAGTGAAGGAGTTTGAGTTTGATTTTGGGGGTTTTTGTTGGAATCAAAAGGAAAGGAAAATTTGGGTTCGGGGATGAGGCCTAGTTTTTGCAGAGTTCTGATTGGGGCAAGGAAGGAAATTGTTTTGATGCTTTATATTGAATGAATGGATGGATCAGACCGGTGAGGAGCTGAAGAGGGAAAGAGGGTCTCAAGATTCCTCCTCAAACAGATGAAAACATGTAAAATTAAACAAAACTGAAGGTAGAGCAAAGCAAGCTACTGAATTCCACCTTTAACACCGATTTGTTTAATCTAAGAAGAAAGGAGAAGGGAAAATGATACACATAAACATCAATGAAATTACAAGTACATAGAGAAAAACACCATCAAAACACGGAGCCACATGGATCCCAAAGAGTGCTGCAAACCTTGGTCTATTCCTTTGCCAAAATTGCAGAATGAAATGTACAATGAAGTGCTAAGTAATCCCAAGTGTCCAACCCTGAAAATGACTGAGAAAATACATAATATAGACAAGCCTAACTCCTCCCCATGCCTCTAGGGGTCAAGCTCATCATTCTAGGAGCTGTTTCAACCATATCTAAACTAGGAACTAGAAAATAGGCAATGAAACAACTTGCCTCTATATGCTAGGAAACTGATCCATTCACTTACATTTCACCTTTTGGTGAATGAATCTTATAGAATGAGTAAAAATGTGCCAAAATTACATCATGGTCATAAAATTATATCAAAGTACATCAAGAGTTACATGAAAAAGTGAAACTGGTCAAAACTAGGCGAAATTCTGAGCTGCTGAGTGAAAAATAGGCCAAAATTCTCTATGCACCGCGCCCAAAATATCTATGCGTAGCTCAACTTTGAGGCTGATTTTGAGGGCCTTCCCGAAGACCAAATTGTGGTCATGATAGCTCTTTGGAAATCCCTACCTATCTAATTTCCAACCCAAGTGGCATTTCTGGATTTGGTTGCCATTTTCTCCTCCAAAAGTTCAATTTCCCAACACTGCTTCCTGTGTGTGCAAAATGTGGTAGAAAGGCCATTTTTAGGGTGTTTTTGGCCCTTTAGGCAACCCAGAACTTGATGAAATCCTTAGGTAATCCATGAGCAAGCACAAATTTTCATAAAAAATCCAGAAATGCAAATTTTTTCCCCTGAAGAGCTGCCAATTATAAGCGCGCGCCGAGTGGCACTACGCGTCGGGTAGGAAAATCTGTTTTGGTGACCAAAAAATTCAAAATTGACAAAATTTTTCCCAAATTTCTTGAAATTTGGGCTGAAGGTCCCTCATCAAGTACTATGCTCAGCCAAATATGCTTTGGCCAAGATTTGGAGCCTATCATGCCTTTTGCGACGCTTCAGTGCCCACCTTAGCCTCGCTTTCAGGATTTTGATACGCACCTTGCAAACATGATTGCGCGCCCAATAGTTATTCTTCATGTGTTTGAGCATGTTCTTCTCCTTGTTTTACTCCTCCAACAGCTTCTCAAGATGCATGTTGACCCTCTCAAGCCAAGTTTCTCTATCGACCTCAGTCTCTCGCTCAATAGGTGTCATCTCGGTTAGGCTTCTCCGGGCAGCTTGCCGGTTCTCAGGGATGTTTTGCAATTCCATGATCGTCTGCTGATCATCCAACTATTTGTTCCACTACTCCAGATAGTTTATGATCCACTGAGCTCTCTGCAACTTTTTGTTCAATGTATCGATCTCAGTTTTCTGCTCCTGAATGACCTCTCTCAACTTTGAGCTGGGAGAGCTCAAATCCTCATCAAGCAATATGAAATCAGTATCATGGCCTCCTGAAGGGCCCTCCTCCTACATAGGCCTCTTACCTCTTTCCTGTACCTATGCTACTGATGACGGCAATGAGACCCCTTCCACCCCAGGTGGAGATAGTACTCGTCGGGCTGCTGCAAATAGTGCTCTCGTGCCTCTCTGATAAGTAACAAATACTGACACACTGATAGGCTCTGTCTCGGGACCTTCAAACTAATGTGAAGGTTGACCTGCATCGTGAAAAATATCTGGATGAGGGTGAGGGGCTGTGAAGAAGTCACAGGAAATGAAATATTCCCATGCAATGCCCTGCAATCCAAGCTGATGTACCACAATGATCTTGATGAGCGCATAATGATAAATACTATTGTACTGCTGCTCGGGAGTCTTCTTCTGCACAAGAGTAGTCATCCTCTCTAGGTTTTGGCACATGAAATAAGGTATGTTCATCATCCTCACTCTCATGAAATGCATCAATAATCTGATGTGGTAGGCATCGAGGCGTGAAAACCAGCCCTCACAACTGAAGTATCAGATAATGAGTCTCATCAAAGGCGCATAGGATTCTTTCAGAAACCAGAATGGGAATACCCTGCTGAGCTGCCTCACATAGCTAGGCCTGATGTATGGTTCATAATGCACTCTGTCCACCTGCTTTCTTTTGTTCCACTTCTCACCCACATTTGGTATTCCTGTTGCCTGAGAAATGGTTTCTGGTGTCAAGGTGAAGTTTACACCAGCAAGAGTTACCTTACCATCATGCAAATGTAAAACAAACAATCGAGCTAACTCTTGATGATGCTGAATCTGAGCAATCATTTCACAATACTGATAGCATGAATGCTCTCGAAAAAATGCCATGGCAAGTGGGCAGGCCTGCAACTGATTCAATGAGGTAGGCTCTTCTCTCACATGTTTGCCACCTTTACGAGGCCTTCTCGGTGCATGTAGCTCAGTGGTAGAATCACTGTCTTGTTCATATGATGAATCTGTGTCCGTCTCCATGGTGTTGCAAGGTATATGTCAAGTGTATGTTTGGTTTGTTTAAAATGAGAAATTGGTGCCTTTTTTTCAATTGCCAAAATATGTGCCAAATGGGAAAGGACTGTGGGAAATATGGACAGTGGGTACAGTGGAGTTTTGTCAAGTGAAACTAAAATGTAATAACAGTCACTTGACTGTGTTTAGGAATCTGGGGTTTGGGGATTTTATAAGTGAAATGAGAGAGGAAGAGTGATAGGGAATGGTAGGGTTTAGGGATAGGGATAATAGGACTTAGGAATAAGTGATTTTGGGAATGTGAGGGAATAAGGGATTGACAATAATGATTGGATTACAGTGATGGGAAAGGAACCATAGGTGAGGAATGGGTTTTGAACTACTTGGCACCAAAATCAAACTTTAACACTCAAACTCAAACCCTAAGGAGCAGTTTTTGACAAAAGAATAGGGTTTAACTTTTGATATTACAAATTCTCCAACCAATCTTTGAAACCACACCAAACACCAGCTATGAGCAATTGCAAGGTGAGTTGAACTTACTCGGAGCAAAAGAGATTGAGTCGTTTTGAAAATTTTGGAAGCAATGATGAAATTTTTTGCTTGTCGGCCTTGTGCACCGCGCGCACAACCCAGTGCACCGCGCATGTTCAAATATACACAGTGAATGGTGGCTCTATGCGCCGCGACCTTCTCCCAACGGGTCGCACAGCTGATTCTCACCATAGTTGGTTTTTCAAAACCCTGTTTTCATTTCTCCACAATTTGTCTCGTCTTAATGATGTCTTTGGAAAACCAATGGATTGTTCAAACACCAAAAATATCTTATATGCCCAATGACTTTGATTTTTAATTTCAAATAACCCACTTTCTAATGTTTGGATTTGGCACTTTTCACTTTTTTAATACAAACTTTGTTTTTCTTGTTTCCTTTGAGTTTTTTGAGCTGAATGACGAAACTTTTGTCTATTTTTTGCAGGGATGACTGGCATGGAATTTGGCAAAGGCGACCAAGGCTGCGCCTGAACATCTTCACAACTAAAAATTTAAAAAATATACATGGCATTTATTACAAAAGGTAAAATTGACGATTTTTCTTCAAAACAGAGTTTTGAAGAAGAATCATGATCTAACATTATGATGATGAAATTTTTGAAATGAAGACTTATTTTGAACCTCCCTCATGTGCCTGCTGGAATTATTGGAAAAATTGATTTTGATGAACAGACACGGACCAGCAGGTACATGACATGAGGGACATGAGCGACAAGACCATTCCTTCAGAAGACCGATGCTCCTAATGGAATGCAAATGACTGAACTGAATGAGACACCTAAAAATGAAATGCAACAAAAGAGATTTTGATCTCTGACGGAGGGATGAACAAACCGACTCTAACATTGGCTCCAATGGGGATGGTAGCTACTTGGAGGTGCCAAGAACTACAGATTTCTGGGAGAGTAGGCAGTGCCTTCGTCCATTGGGCTATGGAGTCCATAACTTCGAAAAATCAACAGAAGACTCTTGACTGGTTTATTGACTGAAAATTTGACTCAAAATGACTCAATTTTGAAACTGAAATGACTGAAAAACCTAACTCAACAAACTCAAACCAAAGCTGAAATCCATCTTCAGAATTATAGCCTTCACTTCGGGCCCCAAACTGAAGAAAAGATCACCGCGCACACTTGCAATGAAATTGAAATAAATGGTATGTACAGTGACAATGTAAATAGCAGAAAACATCTCAGAAATGATACCGCTTGAGCAGCCGACCATTGACCGGCCCTCCTGGACAATCTTCCCCATTCATCTCCTTCAAAAGAAAAGAATTCTGACCCCGATATGCAGCAATTTTAAAGGGTCCTTTCCAGAGATTTTCGAACTTACCGTGCTTACCCTTTTCCTCGTTTCTTGCATCCCATTTCAGCACCACTTCTTCCAATTGAAATTTGTCCGCCTTTGCTTTTCTGTCATAGATCTTCTTAATTCTCTCCTGTAGCTTGAATGTGTTTTGAAAAACTTCTTCCCTCATCTGCTGCAAATGGATCATTTGATTTATTCTTCTCTGCATATGATCATCTTCACTGCCAGTTTCCTGTAGATGTTTGACCACCGGAACTGCGAGAGAGGTAGGAAACACTGTATCAACCCCATAAACCAACTAAAAGGGGGACATACCAATGGATTTCTTCTAACTGACTCGATCGGCCCAAAGTGCATTGACTAGCTTCTTATGCCAACTTTTCTTGTTTATTTCCAGCAACTTTTTAATGATGTTGACCAAAGATTTGTTGGAAGACTCTGCCAATCCGTTGCCTTGCAGATGATAAGCGGTTGAGTGTCCCAAAATGATTTTATACTTGTCACAAAACTCAATCATCCTTTTTTATTTGAAAGCTGCTGTGTTATCAATGATTAACTTATTCGGGCAACCAAAACGAGACAAAATGTTATTCTCAAGGAAAGAAATTATTATCGAATCCGTAGCTTGCCTGGTGGGAACTGCTTCAATCCATTTCATGAAATAATCTGTCGCTGTTAGGATCCATATATGCTGACTTGAAGAAGCGGGATGAATTTCGCCAATGAAATCCAAACCCCACTGCTGAAAAAGGAGCACTTACCTTAATGGGCTTAAGCGGCAAAGGCTGTAATTTCTGCCTCCCTTCAAAAATCTGACATTCATGACAGCTTTTGACAGTCTTATACACATCAGCAAACAGTGTCGGCCAATAATATCCTGTTCTCAAAATCTTATTGGCCGTTGTCTTCCAAAAAAGGTGACCGCCACAATCTCCTTTGTGAAAATCCTCCATAACCCGCTTTGCTTCTTCTTCCACCAAACAGTTCAACAAAACACCACCGAAATCTTTCCAATAGAGTGAATTATTCAGAACACAAAACTTAGCAGCCTTCAATTTCAAAGTTCTACTTTTGTTTCTAGCCATGCCGAGCGGTGGTGACAAATTTTGAAGCACGTATACAATATCTGAATACCAAGGAGAATGCACAAATATGTCTGATACCTGAAATGATGAACTTTCCTCATTCTCCTCGGACATAGCAGCAATAAGATTGATGTCCAAAGCGTGAAAATTCGATTCAGCCATTAACTTTGCCAGCCCTTGTCCTTTGATAAGCTTTGTGGGCTTATCTCCACATCATACTCTAACAAGGCTGCAATCCATCTGCCCCGTCTCCCTTCTGGATCTGTTTGTACTAAAACATCCTTAACAAAAACGTTAGGAACATAAGCAATAATATGAGAATGCAGAATATATACTCGGAAATCTTTTAACGCTTTCACAAGAGCAAGAGCTTGCTTTTCAATGATGTTATACTTCAAGGCTGCATCTCTTATGGTACGGCTGAAAAAAGCAATTGGTTTTTCATGCCCATCTCTTTTCTGCATTAATACTGCTGCCATAGTGTGTTCCGAAGCAAATGAAAACAAAATAAAATCCTGAGTGTAATCCGGGCTGATCAAAACAGGAGCTGAAGAAAGAACCAACTTCACTAGATTGAAAGACTTTACCGCCTCCTCAGACCATTTTACTACATTGTCTTTCTTAAGCATGTTTGTAATCTCTCTTAGATGTTCAACAAGATTAGGCACAAAGTGGCGTAAAAAATTCATCTTACCATTAAAATACTGATTCTCCTTCTTGTTCCGGGGAAGATCAATTTTCTGAATAGCTTCAACTCGTGCTGGGTCAATACAGATGCCATCTTTTGAAATAATGTGACCAAGAAGTTTTCCCTCATCCATGGCAAAAAAACTCTTCTTCGGATTGAGTGACACACCATACTTTCTGCATCACTGAAAAACAATCTTCAGATGGTAAAGGTGCTCTTCATCAGAATTGGAAAAGACTATCAAATCATCAAGATACACAACTAGGAAAACATCTTTCTCATTCGCAAATGCCATGTCCATTGCACGCTGAAATGTCGCACCAGCATTCTTCAAACCGAAAGGCATTTTAGCATAATGGAAAGTTCCCCACGGAGTGGTGAATGCTGTTTTGTCTCTATCATCCTCATGGACCAGAACTTGGTTATACCCAGAATAACCATCGAGTAGTGACATACAAGATGCTCCAACTACTCGCTACAATATGTGATCCATTTTGGGCAATGGATAATTGTCTTTCAAATAAACCTTGTTCAAATTCCTAAAATCAATGCACAAACGAATCTCACTTGTCTTCTTGCGAACGGGCACCAAATTGGAAATCCAATCTAAAAATATTATAGGAACAATGATACCAGCCTTGTATAATCGATTCACCTTCTTCTCAATTGAGGGCAGCAACTTCAGATTTATCCTTCTCAACTTCTGCCTGAAAGGATTTTGATTTGGGTTAATAGGAATAGTGTGCTGAATTATATTAGTATCATACGTCTTTAAATCTGAATAGTCCCAAGCAAATACATCAATAAAACAAGACAACAAACTAACATATTTTGCTTTAATCTCTGGTGGCAATGTTTTGGACAACTTCACCATCTTTGGATTCTCAGCTGATCCAATGTTCACGTCTTCAACTCCCTTTTCGGTTGGCCGCAAGGTTGGTTTTCTAGCTACGTCATCTTGATCAAAAAGTTCTTCTAAAGGTATCAAACCCTTAGGAATGACATTATATTTCAGCTGTAATGCTTCTATTTGATTTATTTTTACATCAGCCTCACCATCATCATGTTCCATGTCAATTGAAGTCGCTTTGAATTTGCCTTTGTTTTGTAGAAATTCATCAATCTCATCATCATCTTGGAATACTTGCCAATACCTTTGATTGTCTGGGACAGTTGGATGATGTTTTACATGGATTTCAAACTTGTTACTTGAGTTCATTGGAATCTTCAAATTACTTGCTACCTTAGCAAGAGCATCTGCAATACCATTCTGAATGCGAGGGATACAAGTCAAAGTATAATATGAAAACAAATTCAAAGTATCAAGAACAACATTTCGGTAAGCCCAAATTCGAGGATGCTTAGCTTGATACTCACCCTTCACTTTCTTAATTACCAACTCGGAGTTGCCATAGACTGCAATCCTCTTAGCATTCAACTTCTTAAGTATTTTCAGACCAGCAATCAAAGCTTCATATTCTGCTTCATTATTCGAACAATCAAAAGCTAATTTGTAAGAAAAAACCCTCACATTACTCGGTACCTTGTTTGGGGTGGAAAAAGGACTACGTACCCAAATAAAAATTCCAGCACCATCACTCCCAACTGCACCATCGAAATCCATAGTCCATAGACCATCTTCGTCTTCTTCCAAGTGCTGAAATTGTGTTTGCTCTGTTATTTCTGCTTGCTGTCCATCAACTTTCTGCTGCTGTTGGAAGGTTGATTGCTCAGCGGAAGTCTCAAGTTCTTGCCTTTCTTTCATCAAAACTTCTCTGAAATTTTCTGTGATCTCCGGAATGTACTCTGCTTCAACTAACTGACTATCTACATCATTGAAACTATTTGAATACAAAACAAAAGACTCTAAATCTGTATGTACATAATTAATCGGATGATTTACTAGTTTCTCCTTGCTAGTGATCATGTAATTCCTTTTTTTCTCCCGATATAATTTTCTCATCTGACCGAACACAGGAATGGTAGCATAGGAGAAATCAAGATGTAATGTTCCCTTCAACTTCGCCCCCCAAGATTTGGAAAGAAGCATGCCAAATCTAGGAGGTATGTCCACCACAACCACATCCATCAAAACATTCTTCGTTGGAATCTGATCTAAACTAACCACCAAATATTTAGTGAGCCCAATGCATCTTACTCTACTGGAATCGAAAGAATACAGATCATGATTTTTCCTAGTGATGTTCAATCCCAATTTCTCCATGATCGCCCTCGGCATGAGATTATGGGAAGCTCCAGAATCAATCATGGCATTATGAAACACAAAATCATGCAATCTAAGGCTGATATAAAAAGGAGGCACATCACTATCGGGAGACTCACCCTCCAATGCTGGACCAAAGATCAACTCAGGTTGATCGTCTTCCACATTCAGCATATCAGACATTGGATCGAAATTCAAAATTTTAGATACTTGACCCTTGTAGCTGCTATTTCTCATCAACTCAGTCAAAGGAATGGAAACTTTTAACTTAGCAATCTCACCTTCTAAGCTAAAAGCTGAAGCTATTTCTACCTCTTTGGCTAGAGCATCCTTCCTTTCAGCTTTCTCCTTCGATACAATTGGCTGATTAGATCTTTCATTTGCTGCTGGAGACTTGCTAGTAGTAGGATCAAGTACATCTTTTCCCTTCTTCTGTGCAATGGGTGCATCATTCTTTGGTGCTGAAACTTCTTTTCTTTTTTGGATTGGGTTGATAGGCACATCTCTGTTTCTAAGTGAATATTGTCTCTGCTGGGCAGACAAAGCATTCATATAACCTCTTTGATACTCATCCGACTCTTCTTCAAGAGCCGTGTCATTTTCCAAGATAAAATACTCATCCTTTTGTTCAGCTGAATTTTCTGCATACTCCTCATCTTCGGTGATAAAGGTTGGCATATCATCAGGTGTAAAAAAGTGATTTTCTTCTCCGATTACATTGTATTCATCATCTGATTCCGGGCCAACAAAATTTTGCTGTAAATGAGTTTTTACCTGCTGTTGTGCTGGCGTTTCTTGTGCTCACTGCTCTCGTTGTTTGATCCTGAATTGTGGTTGCTGCTGTCCATAGAAATTTGGATTTATGATCTGTGGTTCAGGATTATCAAGTGTCAGTCTTTCAATCATATTTTCCACCTTGCGAAGTACCTGATTAGAAGTAGAAGCTTCTTCCTTTATTGCGACTTTCTTTTTTGCTCTCAATCTAGCTCTCTTGTCATTCAAATTAGCTTCAACACTCACTGCAATTTTATACATCTCCTCCAAAGTGGGCAGATCTCTTTCTTGTAATGAATAGGCCATGTCTGGATCAAAACCATCCGGAAATTTTAACAAAGCTGACTTCTTAGATGGCCTTAAATCATCAGGAATCGCATTGTAAACCGCATTAAATCTGATACAATAGTCTTGGACTGACTCACCTACGTTGCGCTTGATCTTGGTATATTCAGAAGTGATTTGAAGAGGATATTTCTTTACTTCCCACCGATCTAAAAATTGTCTCTGCAGCTCGGCCAATGTAGCAATACTTCTAGGTTGCAAAGCTCTGAACCATTTTCTCACTTCACCTCCAAAAGTTTGCACAAACAATCTCATGGTGACATTCTTTGCATCAATTTCATGAAGATCGAAGAAATATGCCATTCTATCAATATGTTGCTGAGCAGGAACACTTTGAGGAGTGCCATCAAACAATGGGATCTTACTTTGATAATCAGCAGGCATAGCATCCAAGTTTTGAGGCAAGACAAGGGGTGCGAATCTAGCAGCCATTGCTCTTGGTAGATTTATAATCTGTCTCGGAGATACAGGTGGAGTAGGAGCAATAGATGTATGAGGTGTATGTGGTGTGGATGGAGGTGATACTACTGCAGATTTTTGATCAGAAGTAGATGGTTGCACGGGAATGGTAGGAATGAAAGAAGGCTCGGTATGAACTTGTGAATTAGAAGTAACTGCTGATGGCCCAAGAGTTTCAGATGCAGAATCTATAAACTCAGGAATGTTTGTTGCCACAATGGAGTTTTGAATATTCAAGATGTAATTGTCGATGGATCTATTAGCCTGTTCAATTTCAATATACTTGATAAACTCGGGATTTATGACGTTAGAACTAATATCACTTCAGATTTAGTTTCAAACAACGACAACTCAAATTGCTCGTCAAATTCAATATCTTCAAGGTATTCAAACACAGCGGGACACGAATAAGATTTGAATAGAGGAATCACAGGACTTTCTCGACGAAGGATTCTTGAAATCAGATTGGGATTCTCATACACTGGAGGTGGATCGGGATCGGGATTTGCTCTAGTATGTCTTCTGGAAGCCAGTGTGTTGGATTAATTTTAAAATCAAAGGGACAAAACCAACTTGTTCAGCCTATCGATTTCTAGACTCATCACCCAAAAGTCCAGAACGATCTGATGTACTGGGGAAATTCACAAGTCAAGTGTCATGTTCACAAGCTAGACCAGAGATTGACTGAAGCAACGTTTATCTACTTTCACTAATGAAAAGCAAGAGCGTTTCGAAGGCTACCTGGCATAAATTCAAGCTCCGTCTGTAGCTTATAAAACAAATAACACCAACAAGCAAACCATTTTCTTCCCCAGTATGGTCGCCACTATGTTATTGCCTAAATCTACCTCAGGCTGAAGGAAGGCAGAGTTCAGGGTAACATCAAACCACGCTCAGTCTGGTAGCTAGCCCTACCAGAACAGGAGAGGGCTCTCTCCGGGTCAATCTCAGCAAAAATAATCAATAGGGCTTGAGATGAATGAAATAAAAGCTAATTTTAGGCTAGTTATATAAGTGAATGAGTTTGAGTTTGATTTTGGGGGTTTTTGTTGGAATCAAAGGGAAAGGAAAATTTGGGTCCGGGGATGAGGCCTAGTTTTTGCAGAGTTCTGATTGGGGCAAGGAAGGAAATTGTTTTGATGCTTTAGATTGAATGAATGGATGGATCAGACTAGTGAGGAGCTGAAGAGGGAAAGAGGGTCTCAAGAGTCCTCCTCAAACAGATGAAAACATGTAAAATTAAACAAAACTGAAAGCAGAGCAAAGCAAGCTACTGAATTCCACCTTTAACACTGATTTGTTTAATCTAAGAAGAAAGGAGAAGGGAAAATGATACACATAAAAATCAATGAAATTAAAATTGCATAGAGAAAAACACCATCAAAACACAGAGCCACATGGATCCCAAAGAGTGCTGCAAACCTTGGTCTATTCCTTTGCCAAAATTGCAGAATGAAATGTACAATGAAGTGCTAAGCAATCCCAAGTATCCAACCCTGAAAATGACTGAGAAAATACATAATATAGACAAGCATAATTCCTCCCCATGCCTCTAGGGGTCGAGCTCATCATTCTAGAAGTTGTTTCAACCATATCTAAACTAGGAACTAGAAAATAGGCAATGAAACAACTTGCCTCTATATGCTAGGAAACTGATCCATTCACTTACATTTCACCTTTTGGTGAATGAATCTTATAGAATGAGTAAAAATGTGCCAAAATTACATCATGGTCATAAAATTACATCAAAGTACATCAAGAGTTACATGAAAAAGTGAAACTGGTCAAAACTAGGCGAAATTCTGAGCTGCTGAGTGAAAAATAGGCCAAAATTCTCTATGCGTCGCGCCCAAAATCTCTATGCGTAGCACAAATTTGAGGCTGATTTTGAGGGCCTTCCCAAAGTCCAAATTGTGCTCATGATAGCTCGTTGGAAAGCCCTACCTATCTACTTTCCAACCCAAGTGGAATTTATAGATTTGGTTTCCATTTTCTCCTCCAAAAGTTCAATCTCCCAACATTGCTTCCTGTGTGTGCAAAAAGTGGCAGAAAGGCCATTTTTAGGGTGTTTTTGGCCCTTTAGGCAACCCAGAACTTGATGAAATCCTTAGGTAATCCATGAGAATGCATAAATTTTCATAAAAAATCTAGAAATGCAAATTTTTTCCCCTGAAGAGCTGAAAATTATAAGCGCGCGCCGAGTGGTGCTACGCGTCGGGCAGGAAAATCTGTTTTGGTGACCAAAAAATTCAAAATTGACAAAATTTTTCCCAAATTTCTTGAAATTTGGGCTGAAGGTCCCTCATCAAGTACTATTCTTAGCCAAAGAAGCTTTGACCAAGATTTGGAGCCTATCATTCCTTTTGCAACGCTTCAGTGCCAGCCTTAGCCTCGCTTTCAGGATTTTGATACGCGCCTTGAAAACATGATTGCGCGCCCAATAGTGATTCTTCATGTGTCTGAGCATGTTATTCTCCTTTTTTTCCTTCTCCAAAAGCTTCTCAAGATGCATGTTGACCCTCTCAAGCAAAGTCTCTCTATCAGCTTCAATCTCCCGCTCAATAGGTGTCATCTCGGTTGGGCTTCTCCAGGCAGCTTGCCGGTTCTCACGGATGTTTTGCAATTCCATGATCGTCTGTTGATCCTCCAACTATTTTTTCCACTGCTCCAGATAGTTTATGATCCACTGAGCTCTCTGTAACTTTTCTTTCAATGTATCGATCTCAGTTTTCTGCTCCTGAATGATCTCTCTCAACTTTGAGCTTGGAGAGCTCAAATCCTCATCAAGCAATATGAAATCAGTATCATGGCCTCCTGAAGGGCCCTCCTCCTACATAGGCCTCTTACCTCTGTCCTGTACCTGTGCTACTAATGACGGCAACGAGACCCCTTCCACCCCGGGTGGAGATAGTACTCGTCGGGCTGCTGCAAATAGTGCTCTCGTGCCTCTCTGATAAGAAACAAATACTGGCACACTGATAGGCTCTGTCTCGGGACCTTCAAACTGATGTGAAGGTTCACCTACATCGTGAAAAATATATGGAGGAGGCTGAGGGGCTGTGAAGAAGTCACGGGAAATGAAATCTTCCCATGCAATGCCCTGTAATCCAAGCTGATGTACCACAATGATCTTGATGAGCGCATAATGATAAATACTGTTGTACTGCTGCTCGGGAGTCTTCTTCTGCACAAGAGTAGTCATCCTCTCTACGTTTTGGCACATGAAATAAGGTATGCTCATCATCCTCACTCTCGTGAAATGCATCAATAATCTGATGTGGTAGGCATAGAGGCGTGAAAACTGGCCCTCACAACTGAAGTATCAGATAATGAATCTCATCAAAGGCGCATAGGATTCTTTCAGAAACCAGAATGGGAATACCCTATTGAGCTGCCTCACATAGCTAGGCCTGATGTATGGTTCATAATGCACTCTGTCCACTTGCTGTCTTTTGTTCCACTCCTCACCCACATTTGGTATTCATGTTGCCTGAGAAATGGTTTCTGGTGTCAAGGTGAAGTTTACACCAGCAAGAGTTACCTGACCATCATGCAAATGTAAAACAAACAACTGAGCTAACTCCTGATGATGCTGAATTTGAGCAATCGTTTCACAATACTGATAGCATGACTGCTCTCGAAAAAATGCCATGGCAAGTGGGCAGGCCTGCAACTGAGTCAATGAGGTAGGCTCTTCTCTCACATGTTTGCCACCTTTATGAGGCCTTCTCGGTGCATGTAGCTCAGTGGTAGAATCACTGTCTTGTTCATATGATGAATCTGTGTCCGTCTCCATGGTGTTGCAAGGTATATGTCAAGTGTATGTTTGGTTTGTTGAAAATGAGAAATTGGTGCCTTTGTTTCAATTGCCAAAATATGTGCCAAATGGTAAAGGACTATGGGAAATATGGATAGTGGGTACAATGGAGTTTTGTCAAGTGAAACTAGAATGTAATAATAGTCACTTGACTGTGTTTAGGAATCTGGGGTTTGGGGATTTTATAAGTGAAATGAGAGAGGAAGAGTGATAGGGAATGGTAGGGTTTAGGGATAGGGATAATAGGACTTAGGAATAAGTGATTTTGGGAATGTGAGGGAATAAGGGATTGACAATAATGATTGGATTACAGTGATGGGAAAGGAACCATAGGTGAGGAATGGGTTTTGAACTACTTGGCACCAAAATCAAACTTTAAGACTCAAACTCAAACCCTAAGGAGCATTTTTTGACAAAAGAATAGGGTTTAACTTTTGATATTACAAATTCTCCAACCAATCTTTGAAACCACACCAAACACCAGCTATGAGCAATTGCAAGGTGAGTTGAACTTACTCGGAGCAAAAGAGATTGAGTCGTTTTGAAAATTTTGGAAGCAATGATGAAATTTTTTGCTTGTCGGCCTTGTGCACCACGCGCACAACCCAGTGCGCCACGCACGTTCAAATATACATAGTGAATGGTGGCTCTATGCGTCGTGACCTTCTCCCAACGTGTCGCACAGCTGATTCTCACCATAGTTGGTTTTTTAAAACCCTGTTTTCATTTCTCCACAATTTGTCTCGTCTTAATGATGTCTTTGGAAAACCAATGGATTGTTCAAACACCAAAAATATCTTATATGCCCAATGACTTTGATTTTTAATTTCAAATAACCCACTTTCTAATGTTTGGATTGGGCACTTTTCACTTTTTTAATACAAACTCTGTTTTTCTTGTTTCCTTTGAGTTTTTTGAGCTGAATGACGAAACTTTTGTCTATTTTTTGGAGGGATGATTGGCATGGAATTTGGCAAAGGCGACCAGGGCTGCGCTTGAACATATTCACAACTAAAATTTTTAAAAATATACATGGCATTTATTACAAAAGGAAAAATTGACGATTTTTCTTCAAAACAGAGTTTTGAAGAAGAATCATGATCTAACATTATGACGATGAAATTTTTAAAATGAAGACTTATTTTGAACCTCCCTCATGTGCCTGTTGGCATTATTGGAAAAATTGATTTTGATGAACAGACACGGACCAGCAGGTACATGACATGAGGGACATGAGCGACAAGACCCTTCCGTCAGAAGACCGATGCTCCTAATGGAATGCAAATGACTGAACTGAATGAGACACCTAAAAATGAAATGAAACAAAAGAGATTTTGATCTCTGATAGAGGGATGAACAGACCGACTCTAACAAAAGGGTCCTGCTCCTCAACATGAGCTCCAAACACAACCATTCGTATTTCTTCTTGGAGGTTTAGGATATCTTGCATAGGGGCATGCACTGAGATACTTGAGCTTTATAATTTGGTTTTTTAATAATTCAGTCAAGGGAAAAAATATTTTGACTTTTTCCAACTATTTTTGAAGACTAAAAGCAGAGGGTCTCTTATCAGTTTTGGTAGCATCAACATGTTATTTATCCTCATTACAGACTGGCTTGACTTGTGGTGGCAAAAGTTCTATTTTGGAGGCTTTAGGCTTATGAGTGATAGGATATGAGGACTCCTTTATGTTTGGAGGGACATGGTCAAGATGATTATTTCCTTTATCTGCTGACTTAGGGTGACTTGAGGGAGGAGGTTCCTCATTTTGATCTTGCATTCTAGACATTTTATTACAAGACATGAGATCATGTTTTTTGTATACCCGAGCCTGCATGAAGTCAGAAAACTGTCTACAATAGTTATCAATCTCACCATCATATAGTGGGGCATCTAAGTCATCCCCTCTTCCTCATGCGCTTATATATCATGTTCCTCATCAGAAGGACAAGATAATTGGTTTTCTTGAAATTCTATGGTTTCTTCAGCATACTCCTCATTATCATACTCTACATACAAAGAGGGTTGAATATGATCTTTTTAATCCGTTTTCTCCCTTCGCAAGAGCTGCAAGGGTGGTATTATATACTAAGGATTGAAATTTTGGTTAGGAGTTAGTTGAATTTTTGAGGAGGGTTTTTGTTTTCCAACTCTGTTTCAAAATCCTGTTATACATTTTTCTTATCAGTTTATTCATCTCCTCAAGCTTCTATTCTTGGGTTTCCTTCCCATGGCTCAAAGAACTGGTTTCCTATTTTCCCCTCCTATCACCATAATCAATTTTCCCTCTCCATTTCCTAGTGGAGGTGAAATTTGCTTCAACTTATAGAGAATATATTTGAATCTGGTCCACAGTACAAAACTTCCTTTCTCTAAGGGTGAACCCAAATTATGGTTAAAAAACCCCAACAAAAACCACCTTGGAAACAACCCGTGGAGGTTTAATTTCAACAGGACGACTATTATATAAATTGTTAAACATTTTTATGAATTTTGAAATATATTCATTATGATTTTGATTCATTGCATTGAATTCATTTAGGATGTATCCATGATCCCATTTCTCTCCCCACTTATGCATAAAAGACTTATCCATCTCCTCCCAGGTAGTGATTGAAGCATTTGGGAGGAATTGAACCATTTCCTTGCCTCCCCATCTTGGGACTAGACAAAGAGTATTAACATCACATCCAGGGGTTATACATTCATATTTTCTACAAATGCACAAAATATTTCTATATGTATTTGAGTTGAGATATTATCTTCTCCAGTGAATCTTGGCAATATTTTAAGATAATCTTGTGGCATACAATTTAGGAGTTGTGGCAAGTCTAGTGGAGAATATTTATTTAGGAGAAAGCGAGAGACAACCATGTTTTGTAAGGGATATGGTAGGAGGTTTATCACAGGGCCTTGCTGAGGAGCTGTATGAATTGCAACTAACTATAGCTGGGTTGGAAAACTATTGATGCTCTGTGTTTTACTATTTAAGAGAATATATTTAACTTCCTCATGTTGTAAGAATTAATGAAATGTGAAGGGAGATAAAATGATAAAAGCTTCTTTGATTTTTACTTTTGAGGAAAATGGAACAAACAATGCACAAATTTCCTCAAAATATTCCAAAATTTTGGAGGAAGACTCAGATCTATTTATTATAGCCTTATGAGAGCTATAGGTTGACACTTCAGGAAAATACATCACAAGAATTGGAGTGACATGATTTATTTCTTTCTAGACTCTTCTAGATATTATATTTTTGCAGTCAAACACAGTAGGATTTCTTTGTTGTGAAGTGTCAGAGCGAGTGTCAGATATTTTGAAAGCTAGGATGCTCAGAATGTGATTCAAATAGTGGGGTCTCCAAGGAGAGAGATCTTCAAGCCACACCCCTTTCTGCTCTCCTAACCAAAGGGTGCACAAATTTCATACCAAGGAAAATTTTTTTGAGTCGTTATCGACAACAGCTGCCAGAAGATGTTGTAGCTCCTAGAGACAACCCCTTGGCTAAAGAGAGACCAATGCCTAGGACATCTTGATGAGTGCTTGAATTTTTCACTTACACTCAATATTTAACTTGATTTTATAAATAATTGGTTCGGAATCGTCATTAAGAAGAGAAATAAAAATCTAGCTATAAAATAATACTCATAGAAGCACTAAGTTCTAGCTCTAGAGGCCAAATTTACATGAGTACGTATTTTTATCATTCATTGTAGTATATGGGAGATAATAATTATGAAGGAGTGAAAAGAAACACACATGGATTAGAAAAGAATCATGTACATCATATCTTTGCAGGAAACGGATGAGAGAAATATTTCGATGAAATGCTAAGTTACATGCATTGTATATTAAGGATATTAACTTTTAATCAGTCATAGGCATCTTAGACCAACATTAGACTTAGATGAATCCATGAATTCATAAAAAAATTATCCAAAAACTACTATTACATGTAATGTAGGAAAAAAATGAAGAGATATGGAAGAAACACAGAGAAAATACATACTACGACATCATATGAGTTGGAATCACCAGAAGTTTTCATTAATCTTCAACATGGAATACATTTCATTCACAATTTTCATAGCTTCTCTCTTGAAAAAAAATTAAAAACCCTTGGTTCTATATAAAAAACATAGGGATTAAGGAAGAGAACCCTTACGAAATATTCTTTCTTGATTTGGTAGTGAATCATCATAACAAAAATATCAACGTGCTTTAGTGGAACAATTGTACTAGATGGGTCCCAACTAACTGGCATTGAGTCTCTAAAAATAAAATATTCACATGAAACATAAAATATCAAATTATCATGATCAACATAATCAGTAGTATCTTTAATCATGATAGACTGGTTCAAGAGGAAATTAGGTCGATGATCTGGAGCACTGGAGGATTGAAAAACTGTTCACATCTCTGCCACAATATTGGAGTTGGTAGAGGAATGCGAAAGAACTACTAATATGTGATATTGATATTTGTGAGCCCTGCATAGTTAAACCTAGGATGGAACAAGGTCTTCACCAATCCTAAAAACTAAAAATATATTCTCACATAATTAACCACATTTTTACCTTTCAGTGTGGAAGTATTCTCATGAGATGAATCCATCATACTCTTGGCCTCTACTAAAATCTGATTGTATTGTTCCCATGAGATCAAAACTCCTGCAAAATCCCAACAGTTGGGTAGCCTTGCTCTAACTATCTCCTCGAACTCTGAGTTGAAGGTAGCCACATCTTTCAGCACCACGTCTAGCAATTATTCAGGTTTGGCTCTCGCCTACTCCTTCTGAACTACTTTGGATATATCGATGATAATAGACACCCTAATCACCACATATATATCACTCAAATCACTGAGTGGCTTCTCATTTACATACTGGATGAATTTATTGTCAATCTGGGAATTCTTTTACCTTCTTCCTTAGCAGTTAGGATGAATAACTCATAGTCCTTCATCATAATCTTCTGCTCATCCATCAAAGTTATGTGCTCCCGGTTTTTTTTCATCTCTGCTATTATTTCATCCTAGACCAATTGCTTAGCTTGTAGGAGGGACATATTTCCCTTCAGTTTTCCTTTGAGCTCAAATATATCGTAACTAGGTATCTATAGGTTCTTACTGATAAGATCTGCATTAGTCTTGTTAGTCTCTAGATGCTTTTCTTTTTGTGCCAGGGCTCGCTGGGCAGTGTATAAGTCCTTATGCACTTTCTTGAGCTCCCCTTATGAGAGCTGGAGCTCAGTGAGGATATATGTAAGTTGTTATGTGGGATTCTAAGGGTTCTCAGGAACAAGTAATACACAAATGTGAGTGTCTATTATCTATTGAAGTTCTGCTACCTTCTTCTTAAGATCCACCACCTCTTTTTTTTATGTCTATCAACTCTTTTTCCAGGATCTATTTCTCTTCCTCCACTTGTAAAAGTTCCTTGTAATACACATGTTTGTTGGATGACATCTTCAACTTGTGTCTTAACTCCTGAACCTCTGCTTGTGAGTTTTAGAGAAGGGTCTCAAATGCATATTTATCCTCTATATTCACCCTAGATTCACAATAAAATCCTTGAAGTTATCATTATGCATATGTAGTGCTCTGGAGGTAGCTATCTTCTGCTTTAATCTTGTTGCAGCCTTCTCCAACAGCTTCTTGGCCTTGCTTATGGTCATATCATTTTGATTAAGCTCATTGTATAAAGTTTCTCTACTTTCCTATGGAAGTTGATCTTATTAGGTAGAGGGACACTTGCCAAGTCTAAAGAAACATCCAAAGCCTTAGATTGGGAACTCGAAGGTAATTAATATGCTAGTGGGAAATGCAGTGAGAATTTAATTTGATTTCTCTCCAAGGTTATAGCAACCATAAGTCTTGTCTGGTATGGGAATGAATGTGATGCCATTTGTTACTGCATCTGTTCCCTGATATTCTTGATCCTTTCTCCAATTTCTCTTCCATCAGGCCAAATGGGATAGGTTGTGGTTGGAAATCCTACTGAACTAAGAATGGCTACATATGAGGATGAAGAGGAAACAATTTGAAATTGGTCTTCCAAAGTCACCTGGAAGGTTGGTTGGTAAGGTTTTGTCTCCACTAACCTAGTCTCGATTTCTTCTTCTTCTTCTATCTCTTGGGTTTTCGTCTTTTTATTGGTGTGTACATCTTCCATATCCACATCCCCTGTTTCATCAACATTTCTTTTCTGTGCCTTATCATTTTTTGATGGAGTCTTGATATCCATCTCTGTATTAATGGGAAATGAATCAAGGTTAGTTGTCCATTCAATCGCAGGCCTACATTCATGATCATAATATGAAGCCTTTATGATTTCTATTTTCTTTGCAATGACACCATGAGGATCATAATGCCAAACATCTCCCATATAAAAATTCATTTGTTTCAGTAATTCCTTAGCTATCCTCAGCTATCAGGAAGGCCTGTTTGGAATTGAAAATGAAAGGGCCTATAGGGTTACCCAATTTGAATAGGTATCCCTTTTTGGCAGGGACAAAGTGGACTTGGTCCACATTGAGACTATGTCTGATGAATTCCAAGGTGAATATCCTCATTGGAATGAACACATGCAAGCGGTCAGGAGGAAGCTCACACCCATAAACCATAATATGTGTGTAATCTTCAAACATATACCAGTCTCCCACCCTGGTGTCTTTAGTAAGTTGAAGATTGATTTTTTTTGAGGAAGGATTCTTGGAGGGGAAACATTATAAATAATATTATAATTAATGGCCATGTAGGAGGCTATGAACTGGGAATATCCATTATTATCTGGTCTCATCCTAACAATAACATCCCAGTAAAAAACAAGCTTCCTCTGCTTGTTTGGAGCCATCATACTGAGACCCAGACTTTCAAACTCATCCACATAAGTGTACACAAACAAATAGAATAATAAGGGATACTGTTTGAAGTAAGAGGTGGTAGGGAAGTAGTTTGGTTGGAATTTTATGGACCCATTTAATTAAGAAGGTATGTTGAACAAGTGGTATGGCCGCAACATCTCCCTTATAAACCTTGGGGAGGCTTTAATGGCCATATTGGCATTATCATTCCCAAAAAGATGAGAAATTAGAGACAAAATAGGTTGCACAGACTCTGCAAAGATAGTTATTGGGACACTATCAACAATGGGAAAGGACTGAAAGCCAAGGGCTAGGACCATTTGTAGAAAATATTGTTGCTTAGCAATGAAAATCATAGTATAAATATAGACCATAGTAGTTTCTATGAATTTCTGGGGTTCAGGGGAGGTTGGGTAAATCAAGGATTTTTGGATGACTTCTGAGGTCACTTCTAGGATTTTGGCCCCAATGGAAGAGACAAAACAATTATTTTCTTCTATTTATGCAATATTTAACCAAGATATGAACTTGGGGAAATAATACACTAAGGGAGAAATTTGGTAGTATAAACCTGAGTCGAATACCTAGAACGGGTCTTCTCGTCCGACATGTTTTCCATACAGGTTGAACCTGAGGTCCGCCAAATCGTAAGAGTAAGGGGGGTCTAAAATCTGTGCCTCCATTTCCATGATCGGTTTGAAATTGGACAAGGTTTTGAAATCTCGGGCTTTGGGTCCGCATTCTTCATTTTTTAGAAATATTGAAACAATTTGCAGGTGGGCAGGGGGGCGGGGGGACCGAAAGGTTACTTGATTGACCCGACATTAGTTGAAAAAAATGTTGGATTGGAGTTCTAGATCAACCTGGTGAGCGAATGACATTGCAGAATGACCGAACGATAGGAGGAGTTTGCACCGAGAAAGTAAAAAAAATTCAAACATTTGGAGAGGGAATGATTTTTATAGGCAGAGAGGGGAAATAGTAGTTTGAATTCAGATGACGTCATGAGGGGGACACATGGTGGAAGACGATTGGGTGGTGACTGGTGACAGGTGGACGATAGTGGGGGGGGGGGGGGAGAGGAGGTTAAAGTTTTACCTTTACATTCATCGCTTGCTTGAAATACAACGCTGATAGAATTGTGATGTGTCGGGTGGTCCCCACATTCCTTCAGTGGGTGGAAGAATGGGGGGCATGATCTTGGCATGAACCCTCAGAATTAATCTGGGCCATTGGATTGGAAAATGCGCTCATTTGTCTATTCAACTCCGGGGGTAGCGCCGATTTATATGCCGCGCATCTTACCCCCCCCCCCACCCCCCCAAAGTGACTTTGGAGGATGGTCGGGCATAGATGGACATCGATATGCTCTGGAACCTTCTTGATATTTAACATAAATGTCATTCCTATGTAAATTTTCCTTTTTACCCCATTGTGATTTCTTTATGGAGTATTCCATAGATGAGAGCTTTAGTTTTAGAGCTCCTATTGTGCCACCAGAGCCTAAAGTTTTTCCCACCTGATCAATTTGACTATTTTTTGAAGTTAGAGGTATTGAAAGCAACCTCTTAATACCCCTACAAAAATATGATAGGAAACAACAATGGCTCCAATTGGGGACAATGTATTGTATGCAATGCACTGAGAATCTGCAGATTAGTGTCTAGATCCTTGGGCATGGAGTCATTTGATTCAAACTTTCATAATATATAACCAAAGTACTAAGAAAAAAAAACATTGCTGGTATATAAATTGGCTCACCGGTATTTACAGTGGGTGATAATGGACCTCTTTAATGTTGGAAATAAAGATTAAGAAATGACCCATTCATAGGCAGTCCAAGTACTTCACCTTCTAAATTTTCCAACAAGAAAGTATTGTTCCATTTTTCTTCAACAACCTTAAAAGGTCCAAACCACAAAGGATCAAACCTCCCATGTTTTCCTTTATATCCTCTTCTGACATCTCACCTAAGTAATAATTCTCCTGACTGCAAGGATCTGTCCTTTGATTTTATATCAAAAAGAGACTTCATCCTTTCCTAATAATTAATCAAACTATGATTTACCTGTTCCCATATTTCTTGAAGTTATACCAACTGATTTATTATTCTGGTCAAAGAGTTTGGCTCCTCTTCAACATCCTGTAGGATCTTAGCTACTGGAATTGCTAATTGTATAGGGAAAATTACAACTTTCCCATACACTAATTCAAAAAGAGACTTCCCAGTGGAACTATTGGTGGTAACCCTATTAGCCCATAGGGCGAACTTCAGCTAGGAATCCCAGTTCTTCTGATTTTCTAATATTGTCTTCTTCAAAATCCTTAATAAGGTTTTATTCAAGGATTCAACCAATCCATTATTCCTTGTGGGTAATAGGTAGTGGAATGGCCTACTATAATGTTGTACCTTTAGAAAAAATCAATAAATTTGGTTGACTTGAACACCTCATCATTGCCAGTGAAAATTTTATTTGGGCAACCGAACCTAGGAAGGATGTTTTCCTCCATAAAATTTATGACTACAACATCAGTTGCATTTCTAGTTGGAGTAGCTTCCACCCACTTAGTGAAATAATCAATGGCTATGAGTATCCATTTGTGCTGACCACAAGAAGGTGGATGCATTTATCCAATGAAGTCTTATCCCCATTGCCTGAAAGGTTCTTTTACAAACACAGGGATTAAAGGAAGGGGTACTAACCTCTATTTTTATGCAAAAATTTTACATTTCTCATAGGCCCGAACATAGGTATGCACCTCACAAAAAAAATTAGGCCAATAGAGGCCTACTTTGAGAAATTTATGGGTTGTAGCTCTCCAACTATAATTTCCTCCACAAACACAATTATAGAACTCATAATTTACTTTATGGTTTTCTTCTTCAACTAGGAATAAAATAAAAACCCCCACTGGGTCTTTCCAGTACAGCTGGACATTTGAGATAACAAATTTATGGGCTTTCAACCTTAAAGCTCGGTATTTAACTTTGTCAAAATTTACCGAACACCTCAGAAAAAGTAAATAAAGGACAATATGTTTATACTAGTGGGACACAATGTACTTCATCTGGATTTATTGAGTTGAGGTCTCAATTATTTGTTGTTCCTCTAATTTTCCACTTTCTCCATCCTTTCCTGCTAGTAAGTTTATACCAAAAGCTTGGAAATTTTCTTTAGACATAGTTTTATCTAGCCCCTACCCATTGATGAACTTGGTGGGTTTGATATCCATATAATACTATATTTTATCAATCCACTTGCCTCTTTTTCCTCACTATCACCCTGCACAAGGATATATTTCACAACATCTGTAGGAACATAAGCTGTTATATTTGATTGCAAGACATAGATTCTAAAAGCTTTCAGGGATTTAACCAAGGCATAGGCCTATTTCTCTAAAATTTTATATTTTAGCTCATCATCTCGTAATACCTGGATGAAAAATGAAATTGTTTTCTCGTGTCCTTCATTATTTTTTGCAACAAGACAACAAACACAATGTGAGGAGAAGTAAAACAAAAAGAGAAAAATGGTTCTTGAGAATCTCTGTGATCTCTTTGACAATCTCAACATAATTGGGTATAAAGCTTCTCAAAAAGTTGATTCTTCCCAAGAAGACCTAGATTTCCTTCTTATTTCTTGGTAATGGAATTTTATTGATGGATTCAACCCTTTTGGGATCAATATTTCCTCCTTCCTTTACCACAATGTGGCCCAATAGTTTTCCTTCACTTAGAGAAAACTGAGATTTCTTTGGGTTTAAAGACAAACCATACCTTCTGCATTTCTCAAAAGTGATTTGAAAATGTTTAATGTGCTCTTCATCTATTTTTGAGAAGATAATGATGTCATCCAGGAAAATTACCACAAATTTGTTGAGATTGCAACAAGATGATGAGCTTAGTGGAAAGAAGTCGCCTTCACTAAGTGGGCCCGCAGGCTATTTTTGGCGTAAGTCTATTTTTAGACTATGTCTATTTTTAGACATGTCGATCATATTCTATGAGTTGCAGGATGCTATTTGTGGATGGTTGGTCAAGTTGGAAAAATATATGGACTTCTATTTTTAGACATATTGGGCAGAATCTATTTTTAGATTGCTAGTCTAAAAATAGACATGTCGAATATTATTAGCTCTTAATAATATCTGGACTATAAACATTATCTTATTCTCTTGGAGCACTTTAGTTAAGTGCACAGATGTGGCACAGGAGCTAACAGAAGGAATTACGCTATTTCTGAGGGTTATGTTGAGATTGTAACAAGATGATGAGCTTAGTGAAAAGAGTCGCCTTCACTAAGTGGGCCCGTAGGCTATTTTTGGCGCAAAGTCTATTTTTAGACTATGTCTATTTTTAGACATGTCGATCATATTCTATGAGTTGCAGGATGCTATTTGTGGATGGTTGGTAAAGTTGGAAAAATAGATGGACTTTTATTTTTAGACATATTGGGCAGAATCTATTTTTAGATTGTCAGTCTAAAAATAGATATGTCAAATATTATTAGCTCTTAATAATATTTGGACTCTAAACATTATCTTATTCTCTTGGAGCACTTCAATTAAGTGCACAGATGTGGCACAGAGGCCACGTAAGGAATTACGCTATTCCCGAGGGTTAAGTGGAGCTATCGTATGCAGACTTCCGCTTAAACTCATGACATAGTTTGGTTCAGTTGATTGAGAAAGTTAGTGGAGTTGTATTCGCCTTTCTAATCTAAACATAGTTGAGCTATTTGTATTCAAATCAATTTAACTAATCGATACAATTAGTGAGAGTGGTGGGAATTAATTATTAATTAATTCACTAATTATAAACTCATTAATCAACTAAAGAATGCATCAGCTTAACTTCGGCATGGACGCTTTCAAGAGACCAAGGTAAGTAAATAGTGAAAGAGTTAAAAGTTAACTATCAGTTGTGACTATACTGTTGCTATTTGCAACACACAGATAGGTGGAGAAGCCCATGAGGATTGCGTAGTACAAGCCAGGTGTTATATCTATTTAATGAAGCCATCCCATAGCATTAAAAAATGCAATAGAGGCTAGCTATCAAGTGGCAAAATATTGGAGCATGTGTTTTGCTAGATCTAGCTTGATAGTGTGTAGCAATTGGAGGTGGTGCTGAGAGCTTGTGAGGAGATTTGTATTATGATTGTTACATGATCTCCATGAAATATAATATACAGATAGTTGGGGTTTTCAGCTTTAAGCTTTCCCATGAAATAATGTGTTCATATCTGTGATTGTTTGTGGTTTTAATGTGTGCATGCAATTGATTTTATTTCTGCATGTAATGATCAGTGGTAGAAGAGATTCTGTATTATGCATGAAGCTAAACTAGTGTGTGATCAGGAGAATCTCATGGAATAATATATCAGATATCAGCTTATTCAAATTTCTACAAAAGTTAAGTGGAGCTATTGCATGAATACTTCAGTTATAACTCATGTGACAGAGTTTGGTGGAGTTATTGAGCTAGTTGATGGAGTTGTGTTTAGTTTAACTGAGTTAAACATAGTTGAGTTAGTTGTATCTAGTCTAACTGATTGATACACTAGTGAGAGTGGTGTGAATTAATTATTAATTAATTCACTAATTATTAACTCATTAATCAACTAAAGAATACATCAATTAACTACAATGCATGGACAGTTTCAGTGGAGACCAGTGAAGAGGTAGGTGAAAGAGCAGTGTGACTATCAGTTGTGACTATAGTGTTGCATGATTTGCAACAACCAGTGATTGGAGATGCCAATGAGGATTGTGTGAGCAAGGCTGGACCAATTCGAATTCATTCAGAGCCATTCTTTAGCAGTGATTGTGCAGTAGAGGCGGGCTATCAGGTGGCAAAGATTGGAGCATGTGATTTGCTAGATCGGGCTTGATTAGTGTGTATCAATTGGAGATTATACTGAGAGCTTGCAAGGAGCTTTGTATAATGATTTTTACATGATCTCTATGACATATAATATACAGATAGTTGGGGGTTTTCAGCTTTAAGCTTTCCCATAAAATACTGTGTTCATATGTGTGATTGTTTATGGTTTTAATGTGCGCATGCGATTGTTTTTATTTTCGCAATTAATGATCAATGGTAGAAGAGATTTTGTATTGTGCATGAAGTTAAAATAGTGTGTGATCAGGAGAATCTCGGTGAATAATATATCAGTTATTCAAATTTCTACATGGTATCAAAGCGATATTGATCATTGGAGCAATTGCAAAACATTGAAGCGGTTGAGTTTTGTGCTGGTGGAATTCGAATTTGTAGCAGTGTTTTCTTGGTGTCGAAGTTGAGATGTCTTTCAACGGATTGCGATTGGAGTATGCCCTTGAGGGCAGCTCAAATTATATTGCATGGAAGGATAGGATGGAGGTGGTGCTAGATGACAATGGGTTGAAGGAGTTCATAGATGCAGAAATTCCAAAACCTGCTTCTAGCGATGCTGCCGCACTTGACGCATGGAAAAAGAAGACAACAAAGTGTCGAAAAATTCTGTTGGAAGGTGTGAAGGATCACATAGTGTCCAAACTTCATGGTAAGGATTATCCATTCTTGATGTGGAAAGCATTGAAAGACTTATTCCAAAGCAAGAGCGACCAGAGGAAGTTGGCGCTCAAGGATAAACTCAGGAACATAAAAATGGAGAAGGGCGAAAGTATGCCCAAGTACCTCACGAAGTTCATCCAATGCAGGGATGAGCTGGGAAGTGTGGGGGTGACTGTAGATGACGAGGAATTGGTGAGCTTGGCTCTCCTTGGGCTTCCGAAGATTTGGCATTCCTATCAGGACTCTGTCAATGGTCAGGAGAAATTGCCAGGATGGGAGCGACTTTGGTCGAATCTTGTGCAAGAGGAGATAAGGTGAAGTACTAGGGATGGATCTTCATCAAAGAACTCTGATGAAGAAAATTGTGCTTTGGTTGCCAAATCAAGGAAGGGGAAGAGCAAGAAGAATGCTTCTCAATTTGGTGCGAAAGGCAAGAAGCAGGACATGTCCAAGGTGAAGTGCTTTCATTGTCACCAACATGGACATTACACCACTAATTGTCCATAGAAGAAGAAAAATAAGCAGGTTGCTTCTCAATCTGGTCTCAAGTATGATGGGTTCAGTGTGGTTTCTTGACAGAGGTGCGTCTTTTCATATGACCGGAGACAAAGATTTGTTTACTGATCTAGATGAGAAAGATCTTCGAGTGCACATCGAGATGGGCGATGATGGTAGATACAGTGTGACCGGCATCAGTACCATTTCCTTTGAGAGGGAGTCTGGTAAACCCTTCATATTGAAGGAAGTGATGCATGTTCCAGGATTGAAGAAGAATCTGATCTCGGTGGCCATGTTAGAAGACAAGGGATATGATGTTGTCTTTAGCGAGGGAAAGGCTTTCTTTCACAGTAAGGCAACTGGTGAAACCCGAAGGATAGGGGTTCAAGTTAAGAGCCTTTATCAATTGCAGGTAGATGGCTGCGCAACAATGGCAGGCAAGGCAAAAGGAGTGGTGAGCTAGGATGATGGCGAGTTGTGGCACCAGAGATTGGGCCACCTTCACCATGGAGCTTTGAAGATACTACAACAGATTTCTACTGGGCTTCCTAAGGATACTCTTGCACAGTCAGATTAGTGCAAGGGATGTACCTTGGGAAAATTTGTGAAAGCCACCTTTCACGAGAAGGATAGTCGTGCCATGACGATCCTTGAGAGAATTCACACAGACGTGTGTGGACCTTTCTCAGTAGCTTCGATAGCAAAACACAGGTACTATGTGATATTTGTTGATGATTTTTCTCGGAAGTGCTGGATCTTCTTCATGCAGAAGAAGAGCGATACATACTCAACGTTCTGTGAGTTCAAGGGACTGGTTGAGAAAGAATCGGGGAAGCAGGTGAAGGCTCTTAGGAGCAAAAATGGTGGTGAATTCATCTCTGGCGAATTCAAGGACTTTTGCAGCGCAGAAGGAATTCGAAGAGAGCTCATAGCACCTCATAACCCATAGTAGAATGGGGTTGTTGAGTAGAATAACGGAACGATCGTGGGTGCTGCACGTGCAATGTTGCATGATCAGGGCCTTCCCATACACTTGTGGGCTGAGGCATGCAATACTGCAGTATATGTGAAAAACCGTTGTCCTCACAGGATACTTGGCATGAGTATACCCGAGGAGGCGTTTTCTGGTAAGAAGCCTGATATTTCCCATTTGAGGATTTTTGGTTCACCTGTTTACATTCATGTAACTAAGGATGCCAGGAAGAAGCTGGAGCCGACTATAGAGGTTGGGATATTTGTGGGGTACACTGATATACCCCACAACTATCGTGTGTGTTTTCCAAACAGTCGCAAGACTGTTGTGCGACGGGATATCAAATTTCATGAGGAGAAAGCCATGAAGTGTTCTCTTGAGAGGGAGCCACACTTGCATGCAGATGAGGAGCTATTAGTTCCTGAGGATGAGCCTTAGGATGTGGATCAGCCACAAGAGGAGGTTCATGGAGTGGAAGAGACCACTCATGCAGCGCCAACCATCAGAGGGCGGAAGCGCACTACAGAAGCTGAGCGACTGGCTCAAGATGCAGAGAAGGTTGTAGGAGCACCTACATCACAGCACAGATAGAGACAGTCACCTGACCGGTATACTGGATACATGGCTCTTATGAGCAAGTGTATCGTGACGGAGCCATCCTCTTTCGAGGAAGCTGTGGAGGACCCCGCATGGGTAGATGCCATGGTGGAAGAGTATGATTCGATTGTCAGAAACAGTGCATGGGAGATTGTCCCGAGACCGGAAGGGAAATCAGTGGTGGGTTCGAGATGGATCTACAAAGTGAAGCAGGAAGTTGACGGGAGTGTGGAGAAGTACAAGGCAAGATTTGTTGCCCGAGGCTTTTCACAGATAGAGGGGATCGATTATGAGGAGACCTTTGCACCTGTCACAAGGTATTCTTCCATACGGATGATTCTTGCTCTCTTAGCGCAGATGGGGTGGCACATTCATCAGATGGATGTGAAGACTGCGTTCCTCAACAGAGTGATTGAGGAGGAGGTGTACATAGAGTAGCCTGAAGGTTTCGAGATCTTCAGCAGCGAGTCGCATGTGTGCAGGCTCAAGAGAGAATTTTATGGGTTGAAACAAGCACCTCATGCCTGGTACACACAGATAGATAGTTATTTCACCAGACTTGGATTCTCCAAGAGTGAGGTGGATCCAAACCTATACCAGATTGTGGTGGAGGGTAAGTTGCTGATCATTTTACTTTATGTAGATGATTTTATTTTTACGAGTGATGAACTGTTGATACTCTCATGCAAGGCTGATCTTGCAAAAGAGTTTGAGATGAAGGACTTGGGCCTCCTTCATTATTTCCTGGGATTGGAAATTTGGTAGTGCAGTGATGGACTGTTTGTGTCTCAAGGCAAGTAAGCCTGAGAGATACTGGAGAAGTTCAACATGCATGGCTACAAGCCTATCGACACTCCTCTTCCTAGTGGATGGAGGAAAGAGGATGCTACATCGGCTGAGGTAGTGGATGCCATTGTTTAACGACAGTTGGTGGGGTCGCTTATGTATCTGGTCAATACATGACCCGACATATGCTATGCTGTTAGCCAGCTTTCAAAAGCTATGGTTAAGCCTACCAAGCTCTTTTGGAAGGCATGCAAGCATGTATTGAGATATCTCAGAGGCACATCGGGATATGGATTATGGTATAGACAGTCGGATGAGGTGAAGCTGTGTGGCTTCACGGTTGTAGATTGGGCAGGGAGCCCAATGGACAGAAAGAGCACATCTGGAGGGATTTTCAGTATCGGGTCGACAATAGTTTCTTGGTACAGTAGGAAGCAGAGATCCGTGGCACTCAGTTCAACAGAGGCCGAGTATATGGCAACGAATTTGGCTGCATGCGAGGCTATATGGATGAGGAAGATCCTGGTCAGGTTGTTTGGTTCACACTTAGGTCCTACTATGATATATTGTGATAATCAGAGTTGCATCAAAATCTTGGTTAATCCATTATTTCATGATAGATCTAAACACATTGACATCTGGTATCATCATATCAAAGATTGTGTGCAGCGGAAGATCATGTTACTTTCATACAATCCTACGGAGGATCAGGATGTTGATATCTTAACGAAGGCGCTCACTAGGAGAAAATTCGAATACCACAGGGGCAGGATAGGGGTGGCAGATAATCCTTATCTTGTTGAGAGGGAGTGTTGAGATTGCAACAAGATGATGAGCTTAGTGGAAAGAAGTCGCCTTCACTAAGTGGTCCCGCAAGCTATTTTTGGCGCATGTCTATTTTTAGACATGTCGATCATATTCTATGAGTTGCAGGATGCTATTTGTGGATGGTTGGTCAAGTTGGAAAAATAGATGGACTTCTATTTTTAGACATATTGGGCGGAATCTATTTGTAGATTTCCAGTCTAAAAATAGATATGTCGAATATTATTAGTTCTTAATAATATTTGGACTATAAACATTATCTTATTCTCTTGGAGCACTTCAGTTAAGTGCACAGATGTGGCACAGGAGCTGACAGAAGGAATTACGCTATTCCTGAGGGTTAAGTGGAGCTATTGCATGGATACTTCAGTTAGAACTCATGTGATAGAGTTTGGTGGAGTTATTGAGCTAGTTGATGGAGTTGTGTTCAGTTTAACTGAGTTAAACATAGTTGAGCTAATTGTATCTAGTCTAAATGATTGATACACTAGTGAGAGTGGTGTGAATTAATTATTAATTAATTCACTAATTATTAAATCATTAATCAACTAAAGAATACATCAGTTAACTACAGTGCATGGACAGTTTCAGTGGAGACCAGTGAAGAGGTAGGTGAAAGAGCAGTGTGACTATCAGTTGTGACTATATTGTTGCATGATTTGAAACAACCAGTGATTGGAGATGCCAATGAGGATTGCGTGAGCAAGGCTGGACCAATTCGAGTTCATTCAGAGCCATTCTTCAGCAGTGATTGCGCAATCGAGGCAGGCTATCAGGTGGCAAAGATTGGAGCATGTGATTTGCTAGATCGGGCTTGATTAGTGTGTAGAAATTGGAGATTGTACTGAGAGCTTTGTGAGGAGCTTTGTATAATGATTTTTACATGATCTCTATGACATATAATATACAGATATTTGGGGGTTTTAAGCTCTAAGCTTTCCCATAAAATACTGTGTTCATATGTGTGATTGTTTATGGTTTTAATGTGCGCATGCGATTGTTTTTATTTCCGCAATTAATGATCAATGGTAGAAGAGATTATGTATTGTGCATGAAGTTAAAATAGTGTGTGATCAGGAGAATCTCGGTGTATAACATATCAGTTGTTAAAATTTATACAAAATTTGTCCTTTTCTCCAATAAATTCTATATCCATAGGTCTCTGAAAAGTGGCTCCTACGCTTATGAGGCCAAAGGGAATTCTAGAATACATAAACATTCCCCAAGGTCTAGTGAAAGTGTTTTTCTTCTGATCTTTATTGTGTAAAATGACTTGGTTGTATCCAGAGAAACCATCCATCATCGACATTCGAGCATACCCTACCACCTTCTATATAATGTAGTCCATTTTAGGTAGAGGGTAATTGTCTTTTAGTGAGGCCTTGTTTAGATTTATGAAGTCAACACATAACCTCATTTCTCCATTCTTCTTCCTGACAGGGACTATAGTTCCACCCAGTATGAATACCTCAAAGGTACAATATTTTTTGCCTGGAGAAACTTCCTCACCTCTTTCTCAATTGATGCAAGTAACTAAGGGGTAATTTCCTTGAGCTTCTGTTTATGTGGTTTTGTTACACGTCATTTTGTCACTATGACATTTGACTGTCAATATGGATCTATCACCATCCATATTCATACTTCCTTAGAAGTAAAAAACATTCATGTTCCTGAACCAAGTCTTGGAAATTGAAAAATCTCTTTAAAAACCCTTAAAAAGTTACCTGCACGCTTTTTATGGTCAGTTCCCGTGCATGCACCGATACTTCTTCTATTATCTATGACGATCTCTGCTCTGTTCGCTAATAAAAACTACACACTCTCGTAAAATGAATTAAACACAAAAAAGTAACTTCTAGAAGCCTAGTTGGGTGAATATTCTTCCAAATAAAAGCCTCTTGAGTCGCGCCTGTTCGAGCTACATCCCTCCACTCACAGAGCTTATACCCTTGGATAAAGGAAACCTTATCTCTTCATTAGAGGATCTCATCCCTCTCTTGATGGATCTGAAACTTACTCAATATCTCTATAAATTGAGCTACAACTTTAGGTTTAAGGGTTAACATATAACTGTACATTGAAGATCACACCTTTGTACACAAGATTTCTTGAAGATAAATCTATGTTATTCATCTTAGAGAGGAAGGTTTGTCAAACCAAGGGGCACAATTTCATAGAAATAAGGGAGAAATATGTACAACATCAAGGCTCAAGTTGTAATATTTCTCTTTTTGATTCTTGATAACACATATGGATCTATTTTTCTCATTGCATTGTTTTTAGACTCATTGAAACAATGTCAATACTTAATCGCTTTGATCATTAAGTTGAACTGGTGTTTTTGATTATTATATACTGCAGGTGATTTTATCCTTTGCATGTTTGTGATTGCAAGTTCTTTTTAGCAATGAAGGATTTATTTGGGGCAAAAGGAAAAGGTCTACATAAAATGTCTCATTGAAAGGTAGGAGCATAACCTCCTCATTTCTAAGTTATAATAATATGAATGCTAATAGTTTAGAGAAATATGTATTCAAATGGTTGTTTGTTTCTAGTAATTTGTTGGGATACTAGGGAGATCTATCTTGTTCACAAGAGAGTTTTATCAAGAAAACAAATTGGCGACTCCGCTGGGGAATACAAGCTTAGTTTTCCCTTGATTTTGTTTGGTTTGACATTTCAACTTTTCTAGTTTGACTTTTCTGAGTGAGGTTGGGTACATAAAATTTTAGATTCTTTGAATTAGAAAGACATGAGTTTGTTTTTTCCAACATTTTTCTACCCTACATTGTTTTCCGTGGTAAACAAAGTGCAAACCTACGCAAGTTTCCAGTTTAGTTCAGTGCGCATGCACACTTGTTTGCACTGAAAACCTACACATCCCCTGGAAAAAATTGAAAAAAATTAATATTTTCTCTCTCAGAGTGAGATAACCAATTTCTTAAGGTTAACATGATCTATACCAAGTCTTAGAGTCAGTCTGTGAACTCTTCCTAATCACCTTAGAGAATTTTTTGATAAATCATCTTTTTGGCATATTCAAGTAGGGTTTGCCCTGGTTTGATGCATTGCAATTCTAGAAAAATAGATTCATTGCCTGAGATCACTGGTTTTTTGTTATTGACTTCTTGAGCTACCAGGATTCTTGTCATCCTTTCTTGTTTGAGTGTTTGTTTCTTGCTCATTTGAAAAAAGGAAAAATTCTAGATTACCGAAGTGTGATTTGTCTCAAAGTAGTCTTTTATGCTTTTGTTTCTGCTAGTTCAAGTGAAAAAACAATTTAGTTTTCTTTCAACTAAAATAAATCTTGAAAATACACTCATAGGTATCTCAGTTAGGATTTTTAGTTAAAATATTTGATTTTCTTTGAAGTTTTTATACATTTTAGGGTTTTTATAAGTTGATTTTTCTTTTAAGAATTGTTTGTTCATGGAGTTGTATTTTTTGGCTTTGTAATCAACGAATGTTTCATCACAAAGATATATTGATCATGCTTGGAAATGAAATTGTTTTCTTAATGAAAAAGAACTCTTATGAGATTTTTTAGGAAGTTTGTACTTTTTGAGTCCAAAAGTCCTTCTAATTTCTCTTAAATAGAAATTCATCGAAATAAATAATTGCGTTTTCATATTGATGGATTTAGAGTATTTTTTGAGTCGGTGACAATATCATTAAGTTTCATCTCCATACCCCTCTGCGTAAACAACATCCAAATTAATAAAGCACTTAATAAAATTGATCTAGATATTTTTTCCACTATCTAGGGCTCATTCCACCAATTTAGCTCATGCTTAGTGCTTTGGAATAGGTTGTCACTACAAGGAAAAGACCCTCTAGTAGATGCTTTTGAGGAACCCCTTATAAAAATACCCCAGACATCCGTTTCTAGTGAAGGTTACTAGAGGAGGTTGGCGGGTGGAGGTTTTTGCGGATGTTTTTCATCTGATGCGCTTATCATACTAAACCGCACTGGTACGTTCAACAAGAGAAAGCATCAATGCACACAAAATATTGGTACATTGGATATCGTGTGCTCCGTACACACTCGCCCAGTGCGTCTTATTACTGTAGCGAACCGGTGCTTTACAAAGCTTCTGCACTAGTGCATCATAAAACCCCATGCCAAAATTGAAACCGCCCGGAGTGGTCTTAAGAAACTGCACTGGTGCGCCTATAAAAGCCCGCGCACCGGAACATGGTTAAATAAAAAAAAAAATTGCGGCCAAAAAACTAATTTTTTCACTTTTCTCAGTGCTCCAGATCTCTCATGCACTGGTGCAATTTATCCTTGTCTGAGCCACCCTGACATCGGTGCTCCTATTGCACCCATTGCACGCACTGCTGCTGTGCATTTCCCACCAATATCCAACTTTAATTTTTCAAAACGGTGGGCAAATTTTCTTTTTCAAATTCTACAGCCAATATGCCTCCTCGACGGCCAAATGTATAGGTATTTTTCTTGTTTTTCCATAATTAATCCTTTTAGCGGATTATAATTTCAAATTACCTTAAACTTAATCATTTAAAAGAAAAATAAAAATTTGTTGCGTGGTGCGCTCGAGCCGTTCGGCTCGCATTGGTTCGCGATGCTGCTTGTAAATTTACAGGCCGCACCGCAACTGGTGCTAATGGTATTTGCACTGGTTCCGAGGCAGTACTGAAAGGCGCACCATGTTATTTTAATTTTTTTTTAAAAATGCGGTGCGGTCGGTTACCCGACCGCACCGTTGACCATGCAAAATAGCAGAAATGCGGTGCGTTGACTTAAATATCCGCCCTGGGGTGGGTATTTTTGTTAGTGCACTGCATTCCGCATTTCGAAAAGGTCAACGGTACGACCTGGTAAAATACCACACCGTTGACTTTGTAATGATGTTAGGAGGTCGATGCGCTGACTGAACTATACAACCTGGGGCGTAGAGTTTAGTCAGCGCATTGCACTCCCGACACCGTCCATAGTCAACGGTGCATGACAAAAAAAGACGCACCAGTACCGGTGCATGCCTATTTTTTGTGGCGCACCGATTGTTTTTTTTTTCCAAAACAAATTATATATGTATATTCCTAAATAATTGTCTCATTTAATGAAAAAATTGTATTTAATATGTCAATCATTCAGATACGTGAAAGGAGAGAAGAGGGGGAACAACAAGAAAAATAGGCGGACCAGTGTAACATGGTTCGCCTGTGGGAGGCACAAGAGAGGGAGAGAGATGCGTACCCTCACCCTATTACAACAACTACCCAGGGGCTCCTAAGATAGGTAGGCCTCCTCAAGTTATATGAGGAGGATACTTCACTAAAGGGCCATGGTGTGTGTTTGAGACATCTTATCTGCAGGTGGAATGCCCACCGACAGGCTTTCCGAGTTGGTCTTAACTAGTGGTACGCACCGACTAAGGAGGACATATATTTCATTACAGGGCTATCGAGGAGAGGGGTGGATTTTACCTTGTTCCTAGAGGTTCTAGTTGGCTATGTAGCAGGGAGTCAATTCGTGTACTCCTAGAGATACATTAGTGCATATATACTGTCTCCTTTAGATTATCAGGCCTCCGAAGGTTAGTTACGTATTGGTGCATTTGGTAGTCAGGAGGTGAGGTTCCTCTCACTTATGATTTCGACCATTTCACACAACACCAGTGATGGGAAACACATTAGTTTCTCGCTTCTATATTGTGTTGATTCTTTAGTATAGGAGCCACGACTTGTCAGGTGGTCTGCCATTTTTTTGCTGCAGTTATGTACAGCCTTAGATAGATGTCGTGCTCATGCACAAGGGAGGGTCAACTTCCCTTTTGCTCAGATATTTTTTGTTTATTTTTTGAGAGGTTTCCAGAGATGAGGCCTCCTTTTGTTTGACATCCTTGTAGGCCGATGTTGGAGACACAGATGCACATGTCGGGACAGATGATGCCCAAGAGGGGCAAGACTGAGTTTTCCATGAGGATATCACATGATGCACTAGAGTTTTTAGCCAATGTTGACGAGAATCCCTTCATTATGGTCCCCTGTCTTTACGCTGGTTTGGATTGGCAAGTGTGTGCCAACATCCTCTTCACAGATGATGAGCCGCCAGATGATAGAGGTAATATTATTGTTTTATTTAAATTTATTCTAACATATTCTTTAACTTGTTTTTATTAAATTGTGTAACAAAATTGTCTAATTATTGTTGTGTACTTGTATATATTTTGCAGACATTGGGTCTTTTGATGGCGAGGACATGTCAGAACCACCACATGATCCAGGTGTAGATCCTGATGACGATCAGGATATGCCAGATGCTGAGGATCATAAGGAGGCCGGTGTAGAGAGACTTGCTCCTGCTGGTGCGCCGGTACCGCCTTTTGATAGGCGCGGTAGGCTTGATAGAAGATTGTGGATGGATTTGGGCGACCAAATCTGTGCATTGATTGTTGAGGCGGGAGTCAGGCACACTAGTATGAGAGACATACAGGCCGATGGTAGGCTGGTACATATGTGGAGAGGCATTCCGCGTGACACTAACAAGATGATGCGACATGTCGTAGGAGCTACAACCTTAGTTACACGGCTGAGGAGGACCCTTGCATGTTATAGGCATGGTTGAGACGCAACACGTGATTGACAGTCCGCGAGTAGCGCCGACGCATCATCTGATGATCATGATCAGGGGAGTGATCATCGTTCACCTCGCATCGCGCCAGATGAGAAGCCTCCACTAGCATCGAGCAACAATCATCATGGAGAGCAGGCTGGAACATCAGCCATGTCAAGTTAACAGTCTACATCATCCAACAATACTCATGATCATGAGTAGGCTAGACCATCGACCATGTCGAGTCATCACGATGGGCAGCCAACAGTTGATCCTGATCAGCCTAAGGCACCAGTACCAGATCATCATGTATCTGAGCTTGTCGAGGTTCATTAACTGAGCAGGCGTCGACTAGTACTGCTATTGATGATGTACCATGAGCTGGTATATGAAATTTATATTACAGTTGTATATTTTTGACATTATATATATATATATGGTCCATGTATTTTATGTTCATATTTCAGTTGTACTTAATTTACATGTTGGTGATCATCATGATGTGTATATTGTTAGGTCATGTTAGATATGTTCATTTAATGTGCAACTTGCAAATAGATGTGTATGTGATAGAAATTATTTTACATGAGATGTATATTTGATTGTGTTGTGATGATGTTATACAATGCTAATTGTGTTTTGTTTGATGATTATGATCATGATGATGTTAACGAGTTTGAATGTGTTTTTTAATCGAATATGATGTTTGTACAATGGTTATCATGATTGTGATGTTTATTAATTAATTTAATATTAAATGACCATGATATTTATTAAATATTATGTCGTGATTGTAAAATTCTAAAATTGCAATTGTAATTGTAATTGTACGTGAAATCATAAAATTGTAATTGTAATTGTAATACTAATTCTAATTGTATGTAAAATATTTGTAAAATTTTAATTGTATTACTGTGAAATGATTGTAATTGCCAAATTTTAATTGTAATTGTAATTGTATGTAAAATTCTAAAATTGTAATTGTAATTGTATGTAAAATATTTCTAAAATTTTAATTGTATTAATGTGAAATGATTTTATAAAAAAATTAAATTTTTAAATTTTTAAAATTGTAAATAATTGTAAAATAATAAATCTAGAATAATATGAATTTTTGTAACATAATAAGGTTTAGAAGATAATGCAAATAATTATAGAATTCTTTCGGTAGTAAAGACAATGTTCCATTGCATGTGATTACTACCGAAAGAATTCTATAATTGTAACGATGGATCACAAAAGCCACAATTCTAAAAATAATACAAATAAATTCATGTACTTTAGAATTATCATTATTTTATTATGATCTTACATACAAAAAAAAAGGAACTTTATACATTATGCCATTTTTATTGAGATCAACATAATTACAAATTATCAAGAGAAATATTGATTTAAAATTAATTCGAAATACATATTATAATGTTTCGGAAAAAAGAGTCTTACAAGGTATAAGGTAATTAAGTCCTCTTCTTTATAAAAATCCATCTTAAAAAGTATAAATATTGATGAAATAACACATGTAACATTTCACATGTACTAATTCCATTGAACAGATTTTAGAAGAATTCAAGTATATTACCATTGCATTGCCTCTTATGGATGCTAATTCCATGAACAAATTTTAGAAGAATTTAAGTGTCAAGAATGAAAAAAAAAAAAAAAACATTTTTGGACTATTTTTCATTTTATTAAAAGGTTTTTGAGATTTTTTGTGGGGTTTATGGGTTCATGGGATAGTAGACAGTACCGACCCTGCCATATTGGTATTTTAGTTGAATTTTTCCTAACAACGATATGACCGAATCTTGTAGCAATGCATTTAACAAAGAACCCATATATTTTAAGAATATGATTGAAGACTGTTGTCATATACTTGAGCACTATTTCATTTCTTCACCATATTAGCACAAAATATAAAGAATAATTTCTTTCACCATAACAACACATAACTTTCAAAAAAGAAAACACTTCATTCTGTGTTTCAAGGCATTTTACGCAAATGATAGGCATTTATATGGTGTTTTATCCATATTCTGAAATTTAATGAGGGTTGGAAGGAGCTTACAATCCTGTATCTGTTAATAACTGCACCCTTCGGTAGAACCAAAGAAAATTCAGAAAGATTCCTCAGCGAAGTAGATTGGCCATAATCAATTCCTTCGAGACCTCAACATAAGAAATAGATATGCATGTCAGAACTAGATATGCATGCCAGAGGCTCCTATTGGCACCTTTTCTTGTTGCAGGTTGTGGAAAGGTCCAAATTTATTTTTCTGAAAGAAGAAGATGTGTAGTTTTGAAAAGAAATGGCCTAAATATTTTCACAATAAAATGTACATTTCCAACATGTTTAAAAACTAAGATATCTGCAACTTCAATAAACTGCTCAGAAACAAAAATTCCCAACCATTTGTGAAAACTTCCCACATCTTAGCATAGCACATGTTCACATGCCACAATTTCCCACTTGGGCCCTCTAGTATTGCATCTTCACACGCCCCACATTTCATTCTCTCCACATAATCAGAGGGGGACCTCCTGCAATAAAAAAAATGCATTGGAATAATAGTTATTTCCATCAAGAATTTATCCAATTCTAATTATCAATTCTAATTCTAATTCTAATTCTCAAGAATGAGCAAAATTATAATTCTAATTGCATATTTCCATCAAGAATAAAAAAAATTCTAATTCTCAATTTCTATGGTTAGAGTTCACTAAAGTTTGGTGTACACACCTGAAAGTAATTTCGGTGCCTTAAAAATGGACTTTTTTTAATCGGTGCTAATGTACATATAACCACACCGATGCGTTTTAGTTACTGCGCACCAGTGCTGTGTTACCAATGGACGCACCGGTGCAGTGCTATTAAGTGATGCACCGGTGACGAATAACCGCAAATAAAAAAGCGCAACTCTATTTTCTTTAAGTGAAAAAAAACGGTAAATTGAAAAATGGGCAGAAAAATATTTTCGAAAATCTAATTTCATAAAACAATTCTTCAAATACTAAACACTTTTCATTATTTCACTATTTTTGCAAAAAAATTCAGCCAGAGATTTGCAAGAGACATACTGGAGTAAGAGAGCACGATAGCACTGTGGAGCAGCGAAATACGTTCGAACAGAAGTATTCAGATAATCAGAATTCCAAACCTATGGTGATTCAAACCCTGTAGCATAGAATTTCAAACAATCTCATGATTAAATTTGATTATTTTTTTTACTTTTTTTCTACAATTTTTTTACGAAGTAAGAAAAAAATTTCAATTTGTTTTTCATTTTTAGAAACAAAAAAAAAAATCCATTTTTACCCTAAACCCTTCATTCTTTTTGTTTTTGCCCTTTCTTCTCCCTGTTTCCGTGATTTCAGAATTAGGGCTTTTCATTTTAGATTTATAGGGTTTGTATTGCTATATATAGACCTATGACATCCAACCCATGAGACGAATTGCATAGTCAGATCCCAATCCATGTCGGCCCTTGCGTGAATTTTTGAAAAAAAGATTTTTTTTTTATCGGTGCGCTTTGCATAACCTAGTGCACCGGTGCACTGTATTATTCCAGCACACCGTGAAAGTATTGTGTAATAAAAAATGTAAAATTTTTTTTTTTTTAAATCAGCACACCATATGTAAAATAGGGCACCAGTGCACTATTTCATTATGGCACACTGTGAACGTGATGCTTTGCAAAAAAATGTTTTATTGTGTTAATCGGTGCACCATGTAACATATAACGCACTGCACTGGGTCTCCTAGTTGACAAAGAGCACCGTATGATGGCCCCTTATTTGCGTAAGGCGTTTATGCTACAAAAACTAACACTGGACCATCTTTATTATTTTCTCTGTGTTAATCAGTGCGGTGGTTAACATGTAACGCACTGGTGCTCCTTGTTGACATAGAGCACCGTACGGTCTACTATACTATTTGTGCAGTGCATTTATAAGACCCCCAGGCACCGACGTCGGTGCGTACACCATGAATGGTGCACCGGTTTTTTGAGATTTTTTTTTTTACCTGAAAGGTTGAAAATTTATTTATAAATATATTAATGAATGATATGGTACAGGTTTTAGATTGATAAATAAATGATTGATAAGAGATCAAGTAACAAAAATACTAATAACACATCAAGAAAAACAAAAAAGACAAGTTCTTTGTAAATTCTTTACAAAATATATTATTTTTGAACTATATGTAAGTTTAACTAATATGTATTGTTTACTGTGTATCATTCAGAGCCAGAAAATGATGAAGCTCGATAAGATTATTTCTGATCTAGGACCAGAAGAATATAAAATTTTGATGGAAAAATTTCAAAAGGATGAATCAGGTGAATGAAAAAATACTATTGATCCAATATGAGTTTTTTTTTTAATTTTCATTAATAATATACTTAAAATTATTAGATAACATGTGTCAAACAATCTATTAATTCACATCTGTTTAATGTTCTACAAGGACCAACAACTCAGAAAAGAAATATTGTTCTAAGAAAAAAAAATAGAACATGCAAATGAAAATGAATTGCTCCTTAGCTCATCTGGAGTGGTGCTGGAGGTTAACGAAAGGGGGAAATTTTTTTACAAAATTTTGAGGGATCTAGTGGAATGAATGTATAGATGTTCTTTCCACTTACAATACAAAAATCAATCCAATTATTCCGAGAACCAAATTTTATCTAAACTACAGGAAGAGTTTCCAGAGAATTGGTCAATGGGACATGTCAGAATATTAATAGAAAAACGTAAAACAACAAAAAAGAAGGAATGAAAAAGTAATATTCCTTTAAATGTTTGTCTAGAATTATTTATAAATATCACTTTTATTATATTTACTTTTCATATATCAATATAAAAATTAAATAGTTTATTGTCATGTTACATTTTTAAGAAGATTATGAAAATCTCAAAAGATGAACGGGATGATATCAGAAATATGCCAGTAGGAATGTCCAAAAAGGTGTACAAGGAGATGGTCAAAGAAATGGACAAAATCGCATCGCAGGAGGAGCCATCTCACCAAAAACATGCTTCAAACGTAATACGTAATCATTGATTTTTTTGATCATTAGGTACAATAAATAAACAATTTAGCATTAAATATTAATTTTCAAGTATTTTCTTGCAGAAAAGAAAAGAAAATGGAACCCATTCAACACATAAAACAGGACGACAAAGAAGAAAATGGTTAATATCTAAGTTTGTGAGTAACTGTTACTTCCTTATAACAACTTAACTAAATTTCATTTTTGTATTTTTTAAGTTGTTTTACAAAAATCATCATTGAATGTCTTCAAACAGGTGTTAACTTACAAAGAAGAACCATCAGATGAATTGATTGAAATTGGGTTAAATATGGGTTGTGAGTATATGTTGGCATATCAGAAATTAATTGTAGAATTTTTAAGCATCTATCGATCTTGTTTTACTTAGCTCCTTCTATAATTAATAGAACAAAAAAATCTTTTATATTAAATATATGATTTGTTATGGGTTATAAAACTTGTAGGAAACAAAGTATGGAACTGCACCAATAGATGAAATCTTAAAAGATGTCATGGTACATGGTTTTGAAAGAATGTGTATAGTTTATGAGTCAATTGTTGCTATGGTACGTCATTTATTTTCGATTTACATTGATGCATATTATTTAATATTGCAATTTTCATTATTCTCACCAAAGTATATACACTCAGTACAATTTATTTTTATGTTTGTAGATGGAAGGTGAAGAAGAAGAAAACAATTAACACCGTAAACAAAACATTCCTGAAAAATAACCCAAGTCATGGAAGTAGATCTAGAAGTGACAACAGTTCAAGCAAAGAATTATGATCACTATGTTTGGATATCAAAGCAAGGCGTTGTATTTTTTGAAATATTTATCTATGAAATCGGACATTTTGTTCAATGTAATGGACATAGTGTCATAATTGAAAGAGAAAGGGATACCAATAACTGTCCCATTTTGTATGACAAAGACTGTCTTTTATAATAATAATAAAATATGTTTTAATTTATTCTATTGCGTTCTCCATTGTTGCTGTGAAATGTAACACCATTGATTAAATTTATGGATGATTAAATATTATAATGAATAGGTGTGAAATTTGATGATATGATATAACAAATTAATCCAAACATCACATTCAAATGCACTAGTAAAAATTTAATTCATATGAATACTGTTATAAGATATATATGTGATCATGCCCTGCTGCTAGGCTCAATTGCTGAGTCCCCGCTTTGGAAGTACTCCCGCATTGAGAGGTCATGGATCAAATATCCTAGATGCTCCGCAGGTTAGGCCTCGTTGTTAGGCCGACAAAATAGATCCCTTCGGGAGGACTTACTGCAATATATTAAGACCATGGATGTAGCTATACATGTGTGTGCGGGCACATAGGAACATGAACTAATTAAAAAGAAAAAGAAAAAAGAAGAAGAAGATATATATGTGTCAACTTTTGATGAATAATGAATTTTAAAAAATCACAATAATTATGATATGATATAACAAATTAATCCAAACATCACATTCAAATGCATAAATAAAAATGTAATTAATATGAATATTTCTATAAGATATGTTGACTTTTTATGAATAATGAATTTAAAAAAATCAAAATAATTGCACTGTCACAGGTCGATGTTTCTAAACAATACAAAATGAACATCAGGGCGTGTCTATTACTGTACAACGGTGCATTTGTATGCTGCAGCGCACCAGTGCATTTCTACGACCTGTGGGCACTGCAAAAATACCAAAATCGATTAAAAAACTCAGTGCATTTGTGTGATACTGCGCACCGGTGCGTTTATGTGAGACTACGCATTGGTGCATTTGTATGACCTATGGGCACCACACAAATACCAATACCAATTATAAATCTTGGTGCGTTTGTCTGATACGACACACAAGTGCATTTCTATAAGTATACATACCGATGCATTGAGACGACCTATGGGCACCACACAAATCCCAAGACCAATTAGAATGGCCCCATGCGTTGTATCACCAACACTGCACCCGGTGCGGTTTTATACCTTGATGGCTTGATGCATGCACCTTTGACCGCCTCGGGCCACCTTCTTGATGACACACACTCGTGCGTTGAAAACTTAGTAGCGCACCGATGAAAAAAAAATCCGTAATAACCTCCGATCGCCCAATTTTTTTAGTTGTGTTGAATTTTTGTTAAAAGCTCCACCAAAACCTCCGTAACCATAAACGAATGTTGGAGAAAATGTTTTTTCGACAATTTTGACCAATTTTATAACACCAAAAACCTCCTTTATAACCTCCGCTAGAGGGTCTTTTCCTTGTAGTGTGTAATTAAATTTCAAAAGTAGATAAGTAGCATCTTGCGGTAGGGAAAAATCAAATTGTTGCAATTGTGCTTTGGGAAGCTCTGCTTAAAAGAGTCAAGCATGAGGTCATGTCAAACCCAGTGAAGTAATCATACCTACTTCATTGGAAAATATAGAAGATGTGCACATAATACAAATGGTAAACCTTATATTAACCGTTGTTGAGGAGCCTGTGATCACTTGTTAGTAAACCTCGTATTTACCATGTCGAGGAGATTTCAAGGGGATTGAACTTTGATACTATAACCTTGCATGTATATCGGGCCACAGACTATTCCCCCAGGTTCAATTGTCTCATTTGATGACCTTAGTGGTCATAATCTTTATGATTTTTCCCAAGGTGAGGGTGGAGGGAAGGTCCCACTATACCTGGAGCAGAAGTTAAATAGAATCACTTGGAATTTCCGGAGGGTACTCTTCACTTCAAGACAACATAGTGAAGCTACTTGCACTAGACTGTTTCATTAAGCAGGTTGTCAGGGTAACTGTTCCAACATCTAGTTTTTCACATTAATATCGGTGACATTGGAATGCATCACCAACTAGTGGTTTTATTGTGGAAACATATTGTTTGTGTGTGGATTGTTTCTTAGATTTTGTAGGTGCATGTTCATTTGTTTGATTTTTAGAGGCCTTAGGTGTGATTCTTTTGAAATTTTTTTATTTCATGTGTTAAAGAAATTAACCGTGGATGAATTACCAAGACATTCACGTAGAATGTAGGGGAAACCCCCCGAATATACACTCAGTCAATTGGGAAAAATAAAAAATAATAGGGTTCAATCATCAGGAACTGGGTCTATTGAACAAGGAGAAACATCCATTGTAATACATCCTAAATTCAAAGTTAATCAACCTCAGATAACTGAAAAAGAACAAGATCAACCAGAAATGTCTGAAGTAATTAGAGTTGAATCTGTTACTGGTGAGTTGTTAGATACAAAACTCATTGAACCTAAAATATATAAACCTGAGTTTGATTCCACTCATTGGAGTCACCTTCGGAACTTATAGCCCCGACTCTTGGTCGTCCTCTTTCACCTCAAGTAATTTTTCTCATCACTGAGAATCTTCCTCCTTGACTTATTATCATTGAAGAGATATCTGACGTAGAAGAAGAGATTACACGTCCCTCTCATCAAGAATATTTAGATTTGTGGTTTAGTGAACCAATATACCCTTTCATTCCTTTTAGATTAGATCCTTGGTATCATCAATTTACTGATTTTATACATAGCTCTGGTTACAACTGAGTCACCGTGCCGAATCCCTTTCTACTCTTTACCCAAAAATGTTAACATGGCTTCTGAAAGCATGTCTATTGAGTCATGTATGTTTTATTTTTCACCAAAAAATTTTCTTTTTATGGTGGTCCTTATGTTCCTACTGGGTACCAGTCACTTTCTTTCACTTTCTCAGGAGCATCTCCATTCTCTGAAACATCTGCCCTGTCAGCTAGTATATTTGAGTCTATCTCCCAACCTTTGACAATGAAAAATGTCTATATGTTTTCTGGTAATGTCCCTCAAGCTAACTCACTAGGTGGCTATATAGCGCCTGGGGGGAAGTAGCCTCTCCAAAGACAACAACCTTTCGAATGTCAGAAACCTATTCAAGGGCATAAATATCTTTAAGGGAAGCAATTTTTTCAAGGAAGACAACCTTTTACTGGAACCTATTCCATGGTTGTAGGGAAAAATATTCTTGGTAATTATCAAAATTATGTTCCAATGCCTAAAACTAGTTATGGTCAACCCAATGCGTCACAACCTTCAATGGGAACTCCTTACCCAGGGATAAATACTATGTGAAACCCTTTGTTTACTCAACAATATTTGCAATCTACATTTCCAGTACCTTATAATCAACCTCCTCAGCCAACTGGACAATTTTGTTTTACCCAAGTCTAACAACCTGGTCAACATGCACTTCAAATTACCCCAAAAGTTTCTATGCCAAGTAGTTAGCAAGCTAGTCTGAATACTTCTAGTACTCCTATCCAATCTGTTGTGAAAAATTATGTTCAACAACCAAGTAAACCTATCCCAGGAGTTTCTCAAATCCCTATTGTTACGAGCCTTCAAATTTCAACGCCAACTGTTACACAGGCTATTCCTTAGACTACTACCCATCAAAATGGACCTACGGTCTAGTCAATTCCTCAAACCTCTATGGGACAAACTATTGCAAAAAATGTACAAACAAATCAACCTTTTACAAGTCAAAATTTTCAAGGAAAACCCTTTGTAGGTCAAGATGTTCAAGGGTAGCCTTTTACAAGACCAACTATTTAGGGACAACCCTTGGCAGGTCTGTTGATCAGCGGTTGTCATTGATGTCAACCCAAGCAGCACCAGGGGCTAACCCAATATTGCATGAGAATTTTTACCTACCAAAATTAATATATTCTGGGTCAATAATGATTTTGATGGTTTCTACTTGTCGAGATGTTTCCGTTGATATATGGCACGGCATGTAATTCTTCACGGTTTGAGAGATATTCACGTTTGAAGTTTGTACCCCCAGTTAGTGGGCTAAAACCCCATGGGGTTGGGGCATGGGTCATTGAAAAGTCATAATTAATATTTTTTAAGCTCCTAAAATCCCTCCCACGTTCACTTGTTGAAGCCCCTATCAACTTAAGCATTTATATAAATTGTGATCTTCATTTCCTCCTTAGGAAAGGGATTCGACCATTTGAAATAGGTCATCTTGGAATTTTCGCTCTAAATTTTTTTCTACGAAGGTTCAGAAGCTGAAATTTTTATGAGGCGAAGCTGAAATCCTGAGGAAGCTGCAGTAAAAATTTCAGATCAAGATGCACAACATTTTTGGAGATATGATCTGTGTAAGTCAGGGTTTTTGCAGGCTCCTGAACTTCATCTCAAAGAAGTGACCTTCGTAAATTCGTCATAACTCTCTCTCTGAGTATCGGATTGGAATTCCATAAAAAGAAACGAATAGTACACAGTCTATAATTTTTTCTCTATCAATTTCAGAAAAAAATGAAGAAACAATGACATGTGGCATGTCGTACAAGTTCATTATGTTGAAACAGTCCATAATTAGGGCATTGTGAGAGGTTGGGTATAACTCTCTCTTCAAGAATCCAAATTGGGTCAGAATTGTGGAATTGGAAAGATGACTCAGGGGACTACTAGAGGAATGAAAATCAGATATTGAGGATCTAAAATGACAAATATACACCATATTCAATAAAGAGCTCCTAGAAGGCAAGAAAAAGCTAGATCATGTGTTGTCAAGGGTTGCAAAGGACCAAAATTTTCTAAATACGTAAAAGTAAAATCAAGGTGCAACAGAGGGTAGCATGACAAGAGAAGCAACCAAGGTATAACAGAACATCAAGAATTTCATCATATGAAGTCTTCTGCGGGGCAAAGATCGCATACAATCATTGTACATGTATCATCAGACTTAGTCCTTGTAAATACATTATCAGACAAATCAGACTCTAATATCTATCTACCAAGGGTTGAAGAGGCAGTGTTGGGAGGTCTAGGATCATCATTAGGTGGTTGTGTAAAAGTTGGGGTTATGGTCTAGTATATATTATTCTTCTACATCATTCTATATCATTTTAAAGTGGACCATTTTCCCTGGTACAAGAGTCCATTCTTATTTTATTCTTCTATAGGGTGGTAGGGTGGTGCTAGGGTGAGTTGTAGCTCATTGGGTGTTGGGGCATCCGTTCAGTTGACTACTGAAGAATCTCAGGCATTGGAGCATCCATCCAGTGGGAGCTAGAGAAAAATTCTTTTCTAGCTTCTAGGAAGTTGGATCTTATTTTCAATTGGAGTTGAATATTAAATAATTATTAGAAAAGCATTAGGTGGTTTTTGTCCCAAAGTGGGTTTCCACCTTAAAAACTGTGTGCATTTGTGTTCTTCCTGTTTGCTGCTATCATTGTACAAACACTGATAATAATTGAAGATTAACTAATGCTCTAATTGAAACAAATACTGATTCACCACCCCCCCCCCTCAATATTTCCAACAATTGGTATCAGAGCTTGGTTCCTTCAATAGTAGTTTAACAGCTAGAAGGAGGTCATGGAGCATACCAAGAATGGTGTACCTCTATTCAATGAAAATAATTATGCACTTTGGAAAGGAAGAATGGAGGTCTATCTCTTGGTGCAAGGTTACGAAGTATGGGACATTGTTAAAAATGAATTTACATCAACCGCAGATGAACAAGGTAAGAAGAATCTAGTAAATGATGCAAAATCAAAGAATATTGTTATCAATGGACTTATTGAATCTGATTATCATAAGGTGTTAGGTTGTAAAACTGCCAAAAATGTATGGGACAAGCTTGAGAATATATATGTAGGTGCCTCAAATGTCAGAAGCAAAGCTTCAAATCTATAGAGAAAATTTGAGCAACCTCAGGACGAAAGAAGAGTGCAACGTTGCTACATACTTCCAATATGTTGATGAAATAACCAATACTCTGGAAGGATTGGGGGAGCAAGTTGACGAGAAGACTATTATATAGAAGATTCTTAGAACGTTACCAGGGAGATTCAACCTAAAGGTTTCGGTCTTAGAATATAGTGAAAATACTGACAAATTCAGCAAAGAGGAATTACATGGAATTCTCATAGCATATGAAATGAGACTTGATGAAGAAGAGGGTACTTAAAATCTATAAATTGTGTTCGTTGTATCTAAGAAATCCAATAAGGACAAACAACCTTCAATTTAAATGACATGCACCTGCAAGTGTGAATAAAAGGGAGATGATGGAGAAGGTCTTTCAGATGAAGAATATGCTTACGTTACGAGAAAAATAAAAACTGGTAAGGGAAGATTCAAAGGTAAACTTCCATTGATATGTTTTGGTTGTGGTGAGGTTGGGAATTTTGCAAAAAAATGTCCAAACAAAATTTATGGCAACTTAAAAGGAAATAAAGGCTTTAAGAAATTCAACAAGCAAGGAAAAAATAAAGGATCCTAAAGAAAATTTCTCTCTAAAGAAGATAGTTCATCATTCGATGAAGAAGGTGACATCAAAGAAGAAGCCAATGAGAGAGTATTGTTTATGGCTAAGCACAATAAACCCAAGCACAATAAACAAGAGGTATCAAATAACGAAGAAGAAGGATTGACCATAGAATAATTTTTTTTTTATGAGGAGGCAAATAATCTTATAAAAGAGCTCAATGCCGAGAAGATCCATTCCAATACTCTTGAAGAACAAGTTCAAGGTCTCGAAATTGAGGTTGAAGAACACAAATGTATTGAAGAGTCACTTCAAAAGAAGTTGGAAGAAAGCAACCAAGAAAGGGAAGCATTAGAAGCCGAAGTAGTCTCGTTGCGTAAGGAAGTGAAGAGGGGAAAAAATGTCCAAAAATATGCCAACAACTCAAGGGAATTGGAAGAAATCATCAACAATCAACGATCGTACAATGACAAAACTAGCCTCAGTTACAAAGAAGAAGAAGCAGGACCTTCTACAAAAAAATACAATGAACCTATGAGATCCGACATACATGTAGACTTCATTGGACAAGATTCACAAGCACATCCTTGGAAGACGATTCCTCGATGAATATTTTCATCCAAGTACCAACAAATTTTTCATGGCTATTGTTATTCATGTGGAAAATTTGGTCATAAAGCTGTAGAATGTCGCACGTACCCTAGGAACCAATATAATTCCAAGAGATTCTTCAAATATGAACCTCCCAGGGCTCAACGAAACATCAATAGATTTTAACATTTAAGAAATAATATGGAATGTTACAAATGTTAGAACTTTGGACACATAGCCAGAGATGGCAGACTTGAAAATCCTCTAGAAGAATCTTCGAAGCCACAGAATGAACAAACATGCAAGAAGAAGAAGACTGATAATTGTGCTCTCGCTCTCAAGGCTCAAAAAAAGAAAGATGTGTGGTATGTTGAGAACGATTGCTCAACGCATATGACTGGAGATAGAAGGAAATTTATATCTCTGAAAGAGAAGAAGGATGGAACCATATCCTTTGGAAATGATGGATCTTCAAATGTTATAGGATCAGGTATTGTCACTCTCGGAAGCAAAGATGTTATAGCCAATAATGCTCTATTGGTCAAAAACATGAATCACAATCTGCTTAGTGTTGGACAAATTTTTGATCAAGGACACACAATGCTATTCAACTCCACAAAATGTGAAATTAGGAAAGGTAGGTATGGTAAAATTGTGGCTATAGCCAGTCCAGCTCCAAATGACATATATGTTCTGGATGAAGCAACTAAAGCATGTCTACTAGCTAAATATGAAAGTTGGTTATGCACTAGAGAATTTGGCGGAAATTCCGACGGCCAATTCATCGCTATTCCGACACATAGTCGTCGCAAGAGCGACAGTTCGGGGGCGGACAAACCGTGGTTTGTCATGCCGTCGCCATTCCGACACACGTAAAAAGTGTCGCACTATCGACACTTCTTCCTTCGTTCCGAACAAGCGTCACTCTTCCGACGTCTCACAAACCGTCGCGCCTCCGACGTTTGTAAACTGTCGCACTTCCGATGAAATGTGGTTCGACGTTTGGAACGTCGCTCTTCCGACGCTTGTAAACCGTCGCAATTCCGACTCAACGTGGTCCGACGTTTTGGACGTCGCTCTTCCGACGCTTGTAAACCGTCGCAATTCCGACTAAACGTGGTCCGACGTTTTGGACGTCGCTCTTCCGACGCTTGTAAACCGTCGCAATTCCGACTAAACGTGGTCCGACGTTTTGGACGTCGCTCTTCCAATGTCTGTAAGATGTCGCAATGCCGACGATATGTGGTCCGACGTTTGGAACGTCGCTCTTCCGACGTTTTCATACTGTCTCTCTTCCGACGTTTCTGGGTTGTCGCAGTTTCGACGTCTACAAGGCGTCGGTAGACCGACGGAGGGTTCAATTTAAAAAAAAAAAAATTGAAATTTTAAAAGACGAGAAACGCTGTTTTGAATATATTATATGAAGTAAAACAGTCCATGAAAGTGAAATAGTAGTATGTAGAATAGTAAAGCAACAGATAGAGTACCGACGTCCATTGTTCCAAATACAAATTAAAGTACCCAAAAACCTACAACAGTGAAGTAAAACAGTCCATGAAAGTGAAATAGCAGTATGTAGAATAGTAAAGCAACATATAGAGTACCGACGTCCATTGTTCCAAATACAAATTAAAGTACCCAAAACCCTGCAACAGAGAAAAATGCTAATCATAATCATGTGAGGAGTGTGATATGTCCAAAATATAAAAAGACCATCAGACCATATCAATAAACCAGCAACATAGACCAGCATAGCTAGTTTTGAAGGCCGAGTGATAAACATTAATCATTTTTTTTTTCACGAGAGAAAAAATGTTGTTTTGAATATATTATATGAAGTAAAACAGTCCATGAAGTCATTACATTTTCACATCTGAAGATTGGAACCCAAATATCCATCCAGAAAAGTGGAAGTCCCACCCCAGACAGTGATAGAAAATACCCCATGTCACATACAGGGACTTGATATAAAACCCAGTAACGGTCCACATGGAGATTATCGACAATCTGAGAAAGCATCCAAATATGCCCGAGGCATCTATAAGAAAGTGAAATAGCAGTATGTAGAATAGTAAAGCAACAAATAGAGTACCGACGTCCATTGTTCCAAATACAAATTAAAGTACCGAAAATCCTTGAACAGAGAAAAACGCTAATCATGTGAGGAGTGTGATATGTCCAAAATATAAAAAGACCATCAGACCATATCAATAAACCAGCAACATAGACCAGCATCGCTAGTTTTGAAGGCAAAGTGATAAACATTAATCATTTTTTTTTCACAAGAGAAAAAACGTTGTTTTGAATATATTATATGAAGTAAAACAGTCCATGAAGTCATTACATTTTCACATCCGAAGATTGGAACCCAAATATCCATCCATAAAAGTGGAAGTCCCACCCCAGACAGTGATAGAAAAATACCCCATGTCACATACAGGGACTTGATATAAAACCCAATAACGGTCCACATGGAGATTATCGACAATCTGAGAAAGCATCCAAATATGCCCGAGGCATCTATAAGAAAGTGAAATAGCAGTATGTAGAATAGTAAAGCAACAGATAGAGTACCGACTTCCATTGTTCCAAATACAAATTAAAGTACCCAAAATCCCGCAACAGAGAAAAACGCTAATCATGTGAGGAGTGTTATATGTCCAAAATATAAAAAGACCATCAGACCATATCAATAAACCAGCAACATAGACCAGCATCGCTAGTTTTGAAGGAAGAGTGATAAACATTAATCATTTTTTTTTCACAAGAGAAAAAAAGATGTTTTGAATATATTATATGAAGTAAAAAAGTCCATGAAGTCATTACATTTTCACATCTGAAGATTGGAACCCAAATATCCATCCAGAAAAGTGGAAGTCCCACCCCATACAATGATAGAAAAATACCCCATGTCACATACAGGGACATGATATAAAACCCAGTAACAGTCCACATGGAGATTATCGACAATCTGAGAAAGCATCCAAATATGCCCGAGGCATCTATAAGAAAGTGAAATAGCAATATGTAGAATAGTAAAGCAACAGATAGAGTACCGACGTCCATTGTATACAAATTAAAGTACCCAAAATCCTTGAACAGAGAAAAACGCTAATCATGTGAGGAGTGTGATATATCCAAAATATAAAAAGACCATCAAACCATATCAATAAACCAACATCGCTAGTTTTGAAAGCAGAGTGATAAACATTAATCATTTTTTTTTCACAAGAGAAAAAACGTTGTTTTGAATATATTATATGAAGTAAAACAGTCCATGAAGTCATTACATTTTCACATTTGAAGATTGGAACCCAAATATCCATCCAGAAAAGTGGAAGTCCCACCCCAGACAATGATAGAAAAATACCCCATGTCACATACAGGGACATGATATAAAATCCAGTAACGGTCCACATGGAGATTATCGACAATCTGAGAAAGCATTCAAATATACCCGAGGCATCTATAAGAAAGTGAAATAGTAGTATGTAGAACAGTAAATCAACAGATAGAGTACCGACGTCCATTGTTCCAAATACAAATTAAAGTACCCAAAATCCTTGAACAGATCAAGAAAAACGCTAATCATGTGAGAATTCAAAGTAAAGTTAATCTATTAACATTGCGAATAAAATTACACCAAAGTCAAAAACATTGCCTGGCCATACTCATGGCAAATTTGTCATCAAAAAATAAAAAAATTAATAGGACTGCCCTCATACGGGGAAACCAGTCTTGAACGTTTAATTTACAGAATTCAAAAATATTACTTAAAGGTCCAGCACATATAAGAAAGTGAAATAGTAGTATGTAGAACAGGAAAGCAACAGATAGAGTACCGACGTCCATTGTTCCAAATACAAATTAAAGTACCCAAAATCCTTGAACAGATCAAGAAAAACGCTAATCATGTGAGAATTCAAAGTAAATTTAATCTATTAACATTGTGAATAAAATTACACCGAAATCAAAAACATTGCCTGGCCATACTCATGGCAAATTTGTCATAAAAAAATCAAAAAATTAAGAAGACTCGGTCACGGAAATCCGCCTTGAACGTTAATCTGATTTTAATTCAAAAATATTACTTTAAAGGTCTTAAAGACAAGAAATAAACTAAAAGCAAACCCTAATTAATCGGGGTCATAAGGCAAAAATAAATTAAATCCACGCAACCCACGGGACGGCATTCTTCCCGTTGCTTGGGCCTCTCGCGGAAGACCACAAGTGGACTACAAATGGGTGGATTCATGCGCGGCTGAGAGTGCAATCAAAGGAAAATCGCAAGTAGCTTGGCGTCGTGGGAGAAGGTAGAACTAGCTCTGCCGAGGTGTCGGAGGGAGCGCACGGATTGACCTCTAGTGCGTTCCCCCGCGCAACGCATCCTATGACGCACGCGAGGCATGGGTGCACCGCAAGTGGGCACAGGAGACGAAGAAGCGTAATTCCAATTAACACGCAGGAAGACAGACAGAGTACGTAACCGAGAGAAATGGAAATATGCAGCAAAGTCTAGGCAGAAGTTCCGCTCGCCACTTCTCCTTATCGTCACAGTTACCAGGCAGTGTAATCCAGCAACCGGCTTGTCTGAAAAACCATGGCTAAACGCCATTTTGTATGTCGACCCGTCTACAATGCAATCAAAGGACGCCCGTCATAATTAATCTCTAATCATTAATAATGAGAGCCGAAGGCCGGATCAAATTGGAGCGTGCGGAATCGCTCAGAGGAGTGGAGGTCCGATCTTGAACAGTGTTAAAAATTAATTAATCTAGATTTGATGTGAAAACTTAATTCAACAACGTTAATTGTTAATGCGAATGATATGAAATCGCCATATCCATGTCCCATCACATTAAACGCCATCAAATGCACCCGCAGCCGGGAGCAGGGCAAGTTTTTATTGAGGACACGTGGCAAAAATTGATTGGAGCGGATCTTTGTTTGGGCCGCTCGCGCAGTGGAAATCCGGACCCGTAAAATATTAGGGCGAATTTGATAAGAAATTCGCATCACAAAATTGGCCGACGTCAGCAGGCTATTTTGGAACGCGAATTTGGTTTGAATTATGGTTTATCGCCGTTTGAAGTCCGGCGGGTTCGACTTAAGAACAATTTTCTTATAAAATTTGTGTTGGTTTTCTTTGATAATACACATATTAAAATCCCGCTTAATAAAGAGACAAAATTGTTGTGCTTTCGGAACCTGACCCGAGGATTGGACATGAGTTAACAAACAAAAGGATAGCGAAACCAGACATGCACCCGTGGTCAAGCCCTCTACCAAAACCACGAGCGGAATCACAAAAGCGGGTTGCCCATATCGCACCGCTTTTGCGGAGTAGGCGGTATTTCCTATTCGCGAGCGATTCCATAGGGAATGTGACACGTGGCGAAGTGACCCCTAGAAAACCACCGTTTAACCCGCGCCATCGCACGTTAAAGCCCGACGTTGGAAGCCGAGCGAAATTGCCAAGAGTCGTTGATTTGGAGAAGGGCCATCGGACGGTGGTCGCACGTTGAACTTGCTCGGAGGTTAACTAAGGTGTGCGGAGGATAGCCAGGTACGATACGAGTGTTTGATTGGTTATTGATATATATAGGTGGGGCCGGAGTATAATGAAATTTTTTAATTAAACGATTGGCGGATAATTAGCATAAGTCTGT